>JAVIAB010000047.1:39226788-39479288 GCA_032433765.1 Megaustenia siamemsis
CTCCAACTTGACAGTCTTCCTCCAACTTGACAGTCTTCCTCCAACTTGAACAGTCTTCCTCCAACTTGAAAGTCTTCCTCCAACTTGACAGTCTTCCTCCAACTTGACAGTCTTCCTCCAACTTGACAGTCTTCCTCAAACTTGAAAGTCTTCCTCCAACTTGACAGTCTTCCTCCAACCTTGAAAGTCTTCCTCCAACTTGACAGTCTTCCTCCAACTTGAAAGTCTTCCTCCAACTTGAAGTCTTCCTCCAACTTGACAGTCTTCTCCAACTTGAAAGTCTTCCTCCAACTTGAAAGTCTTCCTCCAACTTGACAGTCTTCCTCCAACTTGACAGTCTTCCTCCAACTTGAAAGTCTTCCTCCAACTTGACAGTCTTCCTCCAACTTGAAAGTCTTCCTCCAACTGACAGTCTTCCTCCAACCTTGAAAGTCTTCCTCCAACTTGACAGTCTTCCTCCAACTTGACAGTCTTCCTCCAAACTTGAAAGTCTTCCTCAAACTGACAGTCTTCTCCAACTTGAAAGTCTTCCTCCAACTTGACAGTCTTCCTCCAACTTGAAAGTCTTCCTCCAACTTGACAGTCTTCCTCAAACTGAAAGTCTTCCTCCAACCTGAAAGTCTTCCTCCAAACTTGAAAGTCTCCTCCAACTTGACAGTCTTCCTCAAACTTGAAAGTCTTCCTCCAACTTGACAGTCTTCCTCCAACTTGACAGTCTTCCTCCAACTTGAAAGTCTTCTCCAACTTGACAGTCTTCCTCCAACTTGAAGTCTTCCTCCAACTTGAAAGTCTTCCTCCAACTTGAAAGTCTTCCTCCAACTTGACAGTCTTCCTCAACTTGAAAGTCTTCCTCCAACTTGAAGTCTTCCTCCAACTTGACAGTCTTCCTCCAACTTGAAAGTCTTCCTCCAACTTGACAGTCTTCCTCCAACTTGTAAGTCTTCCTCCAACTTGAAAGTCTTCCTCCAACTTGACAGTCTTCCCAACTTGACAGTCTTCTCCAACTGACAGTCTTCCTCAAACTTGACAGTCTTCCTCCAACTTGAAAGTCTTCCTCCAACTTGACAGTCTTCCTCCAACTTGAAGTCTTCCTCCAACTTGAAAGTCTTCCTCCAACTTGACAGTCTTCCTCCAACTTGAAAGTCTTCCTCCAACTTGAAGTCTTCCTCCAACTTGAAAGTCTTCCTCCAACTTGACAGTCTTCCTCCAACTTGAAAGTCTTCCTCCAACTTGACAGTCTTCCTCCAACTTGAAAGTCTTCCTCCAACTTGAAAGTCTTCCTCCAACTTGAAAGTCTTCCTCCAACTTGACAGTCTTCCTCCAACTTGAAAGTCTTCCTCCAACTTGACAGTCTCCTCCAACTTGAAAGTCTTCCTCCAACTTGAAAGTCTTCCTCAACTTGACAGTCTTCCCAACTTGACAGTCTTCTCCAACTTGAAAGTCTTCCTCCAACTTGACAGTCTTCCTCAACTTGACAGTCTTCCTCCAACTTGACAGTCTTCCTCCAACTTGAAAGTCTTCCTCCAACTTGAAAGTCTTCCTCCAACTTGACAGTCTTCCTCCAACTTGAAAGTCTTCCTCCAACTTGACAGTCTTCCTCAAACTTGACAGTCTTCCTCCAACTTGAAAGTCTTCCTCCACTTGAAAGTCTTCCTCCAACTTGACAGTCTTCCTCCAACTTGACAGTCTTCCTCCAACTTGAAAGTCTTCCTCCAACTTGAAAGTCTTCCTCCAACTTGAAAGTCTTCCTCCAACTTGACAGTCTTCCTCCAACTTGAAAGTCTTCCTCCAACTTGACAGTCTTCCTCAAACTTGACAGTCTTCCTCAAACTTGACAGTCTTCCTCCAACTTGAAAGTCTTCCTCCAACTTGACAGTCTTCCTCCAACTTGAAAGTCTTCCTCCAACTTGACAGTCTTCCTCCAACTTGAAAGTCTTCCTCAAACTTGACAGTCTTCCTCCAACTTGAAAGTCTTCCTCCAACTTGAAAGTCTTCCTCCAACTTGACAGTCTTCCTCCAACTTGAAAGTCTTCCTCCAACTTGACAGTCTTCCTCAACTTGAAAGTCTTCCTCCAACTTGACAGTCTTCCTCAAACTTGAAGTCTTCCTCCAACTTGAAGTCTTCCTCAAACTTGAAGTCTTCCTCCAACTTGAACAGTCCTTTCCAACTTGAAAGTTCCTCCAACTTGAAAGTCTTCCTCCAACTTGAAAGTCTTCCTCCAACTTGAAAGTCTTCCTCCAACTTGAAAGTCTTCCTCCAACTTGAAAGTCTTCCTCCAACTTGACAGTCTTCCTCCAACTTGACAGTCTTCCTCCAACTTGAAAGTCTTCCTCCAACTTGAAAGTCTTCCTCCAACTTGACAGTCTTCCTCAAACTTGAAGTCTTCCTCCAACTTGACAGTCTTCCTCAAACTTGAAAGTCTTCCTCCAACTTGACAGTCTTCTCCAACTTGAAGTCTTCCTCCAACTTGAAAGTCTTCCTCCAACTGAAAGTCTTCCTCCAACTTGACAGTCTTCCTCCAACTTGACAGTCTTCCTCAACTTGACAGTCTTCCTCCAACTTGAAAGTCTTCCTCCAACTTGACAGTCTTCCTCCAACTTGACAGTCTTCCTCCAACTTGAAAGTCTTTCTCCAACTTGACAGTCTTCCTCCAACTTGACAGTCTTCCTCCAACTTGAAAGTCTTCCTCCAACTTGACAGTCTTCCTCAAACTTGACAGTCTTCCTCCAACTTGACAGTCTTCCTCCAACCTTGACAGTCTTCCTCCAACTTGAAGTCTTCCTCCAACTTGAAAGTCTTCCTCCAACTTGACAGTCTTCCTCAACTTGAAAGTCTTCCTCCAACTTGAAATCTTCCTCCAACTGTAAGTCTTCCTCCAACTTGACAGTCTTCCTCCAACTTGACAGTCTTCCTCCAACTTGACAGTCTTCCTCCAGCCTTGAAAGTCTTCCTCCAACTTGAAAGTCTTCCTCCAACTTGACAGTCTTCCTCAAACTTGAAAGTCTTCCTCAAACTTGAAAGTCTCCTCCAACTTGACAGTCTTCCTCCAACTTGAAAGTCTTCCTCCAACTTGACAGTCTTCCTCCAACTTGAAAGTCTTCCTCCAACTTGAAAGTCTTCCTCCACCTTGAAAGTCTCCTCAAACTTGAAAGTCTTCCTCCAACTTGAAATCTTCCTCCAACTTGACAGTCTTCCTCCAACTTGACAGTCTTCCTCCAACTTGACAGTCTTCCTCCAACTTGACAGTCTTCCTCCAACTTGAAAGTCTTCCTCCAATTGACAGTCTTCCTCCAACTTGACAGTCTTCCTCCAACTTGACAGTCTTCCTCAAACTTGAAAGTCTTCCTCCAACTTGACAGTCTTCCTCCAACTTGACAGTCTTCCTCCAACTTGACAGTCTTCCTCCAACTTGAAAGTCTTCCTCCAACTTGACAGTCTACCTCCAGCCTTGAAAGTCTTCCTCCAACTTGACAGTCTCCTCCAAGCCTTGAAAGTCTTCCTCCAACTTGACAGTCTACTCCAACTTGAAAGTCTTCCTCCAACTTGAAAGTCTTCCTCCAACTTGAACAGTCTTCCTCCAACTTGTAAGTCTTCCTCCAACTTGAAAGTCTTCCTCCAACTTGTAAGTCTTCCTCCAACTTGAAAGTCTTCCTCCAACTTGTAAGTCTTCCTCCAACTTGAAAGTCTTCCTCCAACTTGACAGTCTTCCTCCAACTTGTAAGTCTTCCTCCAACTTGAAAGTCTTCCTCCAACTTGAAAGTCTTCTCCAACTTGACAGTCTTCCTCCAACTTGAAGTCTTCCTCCAACTTGACTCTTCCTCCAACTTGACAGTCTTCCTCCAACTTGAAAGTCTTCCTCCAACTTGACAGTCTTCCTCCAACTTGTAAGTCTTCCTCCAACTGAAAGTCTTCCTCCAACTTGACAGTCTTCCTCAAACTGACAGTCTTCCTCCAACTTGTAAGTCTTCCTCCAACTTGAAAGTCTTCCTCCAACTTGACAATCTTCCTCCAACTTGAAAGTCTTCCTCCAACTTGAAAGTCTTCCTCCAACTTGAAAGTCTTCCTCCAACTTGACAGTCTTCCTCAACTTGAAAGTCTTCCTCCAACTTGACAGTCTTCCTCCAACTTGAAAGTCTTCCTCCAACTTGAAAGTCTTCCTCCAACTTGACAGTCTTCCTCCAACCTTGACAGTCTTCCTCCAACTGAAAGTCTTCCTCCAACTTGACAGTCTTCCTCAAACTTGACAGTCTTCCTCCAACTTGACAGTCTTCCTCAAACTTGACAGTCTTCCTCAACTTGAAAGTCTTCCTCCAACTTGACAGTCTTCCTCCAACCTTGAAAGTCTCCTCCAACTTGACAGTCTTCCTCCAACTTGACAGTCTTCCTCCAACTTGAAGTCTTCCTCCAACTTGACAGTCTTCCTCCAACTTGAAAGTCTTCCTCCAACTTGACAGTCTTCCTCCAAACTTGAAAGTCTTCCTCCAACTTGAAGTCTTCCTCCAACTTGAAAGTCTTCCTCCAACTTGACAGTCTTCCTCCAACTTGACAGTCTTCCTCCAACTTGAAAGTCTTCCTCCAACTTGAAAGTCTTCCTCCAACTTGAAAGTCTTCCTCCAACTTGACAGTCTTCCTCCAACTTGAAAGTCTTTCTCCAACTTGACAGTCTTCCTCCAACTTGACAGTCTTCTCAAACTTGACAGTCTTCCTCCAACTTGAAAGTCTTCCTCCAACTTGACAGTCTTCCTCCAAACTTGAAAGTCTTCCTCCAACTTGACAGTCTTCCTCCAACCTTGAAAGTCTTCCTCAAACTTGACAGTCTTCCTCCAACTTGACAATCTTCCTCCAACTTGAAAGTCTTCCTCCAACTTGACAGTCTTCCTCCAACTTGAAAGTCTTCCTCCAACTTGACAGTCTTCTCCAACTTGAAACTTCCTCCAACTTGACAGTCTTCCTCAAAATTGAAAGTCTTCCTCCAACTTGAAATCTTCCTCCAACTTGAAGTCTTCCTCCAACTTGACAGTCTTCTCCAACTTGACAGTCTTCCTCCAACTTGACAGTCTTCCTCCAGCCTTGAAAGTCTTCCTCCAACCTGAAAGTCTTCCTCCAACCTTGAAAGTCTTCCTCCAACTTGACAGTCTTCCTCAAACTTGAAAGTCTTCCTCCAACTTGACAGTCTTCCTCAACTTGACAGTCTTCCTCCAACTTGAAAGTCTTCCTCCAACTTGAACAGTCTTCCTCCAACTTGAAAGTCTTCCTCCAACTTGACAGTCTTCTCCAACTTGAAGTCTTCCTCCGCCTTGAAGTCTTCCTCCAACTTGACAGTCTTCCTCCAACTTGAAAGTCTTCCTCCAACTTGAAAGTCTTCCTCCAACTTGAAAGTCTTCCTCCAACTTGAAAGTCTTCCTCCAACTTGTAAGTCTTCCTCCAACTTGTAAGTCTTCCTCCAACTTGAAAGTCTTCCTCCAACTTGAAAGTCTTCCTCCAACCTTGACAGTCTTCCTCCAACTTGAAATCTTCCTCAAACTTGTAAGTCTTCCTCCAACTTGACAGTCCTCCTCCAACTTGAAAGTCTTCCTCCAACTTGACAGTCTTCCTCAACTTGAAAGTCTTCCCCAACTTGAAATCTTCCTCCAACTTGTAAGTCTTCCTCCAACTTGACAGTCCTCCTCCAACTTGACAGTCTTCCTCCAACTTGACAGTCTTCCTCCAACTTGAAAGTCTTCCTCCAATTGACAGTCTTCCTCCAACTTGACAGTCTTCCTCCAACTTGACAGTCTTCCTCAAACTCGAAAGTCTTCCTCCAACTTGACAGTCTTCCTCCAACCTTGAAAGTCTTCCTCCAACTTGACAGTCTTCCTCAAACTTGAAAGTCTTCCTCCAACTTGAAAGTCTTCCTCCAACTTGAAAGTCTTCCTCCAACTTGACAGTCTTCCTCCAACTTGCCAGTCTTCCTCCAATTGAAAGTCTTCCTCCAACTTGAAAGTCTTCCTCTAACTTGTAAGTCTTCCTCCAACTTGACAGTCTTCCTCCAACTTGAAAGTCTTCCTCCAACTTGACAGTCTTCCTCAAACTTGACAGTCTTCCTCCAACTTGACAGTCTTCCTCCAACCTTGAAAGTCTTCCAACAACTTGACAGTCTTCCTCCAACTTGAAAGTCTTCCTCCAACTTGACAGTCTTCCTCCAACCTTGAAAGTCTTCCTCAAACTTGACAGTCTTCCTCCAACTTGACAATCTTCCTCCAACTTGAAAGTCTTCCTCCAACTTGAAAGTCTTCCTCCAACTTGATAGTCTTCCTCCAACTTGAAAGTCTTCCTCCAACTTGAAAGTCTTCCTCCAACTTGAAAGTCTTCCTCCAACTTGTAAGTCTTCCTCCAACTTGTAAGTCTTCCTCCAACTTGAAAGTCTTCCTCCAACTTGAAAGTCTTCCTCCAACTTGACAGTCTTCCTCCAACTTGACAGTCTTCCTCCAACCTTGACAGTCTTCCTCCAACTTGTAAGTCTTCCTCCAACTTGACAGTCCTCCTCCAACTTGACAGTCTTCCTCAAACTTGAAAGTCTTCCTCCAACTTGAAATCTTCCTCCAACTTGTAAGTCTTCCTCCAACTTGACAGTCTTCCTCCAACTTGACAGTCTTCCTCCAACTTGACAGTCTTCCTCCAGCCTTGAAAGTCTTCCTCCAACTTGAAAGTCTTCCTCCAACTTGACAGTCTTCCTCAAACTTGAAAGTCTTCCTCAAACTTGAAAGTCTTCCTCCAACTTGACAGTCTTCCTCCAACCTTGAAAGTCTTATCCAACTTGACAGTCTTCCTCCAACTTGTAAGTCTTCCTCCAACTTGAAAGTCTTCCTCCAACTTGAAAGTCTTCCTCCAACCTTGACAGTCTTCCTCAAACTTGAAAGTCTTCCTCCAACTTGAAATCTTCCTCCAACTTGTAAGTCTTCCTCCAACTTGACAGTCCTCCTCCAACTTGACAGTCTTCCTCCAACTTGACAGTCTTCCTCCAACTTGAAAGTCTTCCTCCAATTGACAGTCTTCCTCCAACTTGACAGTCTTCCTCCAACTTGACAGTCTTCCTCAAACTTGAAAGTCTTCCTCCAACTAGACAGTCTTCCTCCAACTTGACAGTCTTCCTCCAACTTGACAGTCTTCCTCCAACTTGAAAGTCTTCCTCCAACTTGACAGTCTTCCTCCAGCCTTGAAAGTCTTCCTCCAACTTGACAGTCTACCTCCAGCCTTGAAAGTCTTCCTCCAACTAGACAGTCTACCTCCAGCCTTGAAAGTTTTCCTCCAACTTGAAAGTCTTCCTCCAACTTGACAGTCTTCCTCCAACTTGTAAGTCTTCCTCCAACTTGAAAGTCTTCCTCCAACTTGTAAGTCTTCCTCCAACTTGAAAGTCTTCCTCCAACTTGTAAGTCTTCCTCCAACTTGAAAGTCTTCCTCCAACTTGACAGTTTTCCTCCAACTTGTAAGTCTTCCTCCAACTTGAAAGTCTTCCTCCATCCTTGAAAGTCTTCCTCCAACCTTGAAAGTCTTCCTCCAACTTGACAGTCTTCCTCAAACTTGAAAGTCTTACTCAAAAATGAAAGTCTTCCTCCAACTTGACAGTCTTCCTCCAACCTTGAAAGTCTTCCTCCAACTTGACAGTCTTCCTCCAACTTGTAAGTCTTCCTCCAACTGTAAAGTCTTCTTCCAACTTCAAAGTCTTCCTCCAACCTTGACAGTCTTCCTCAAACTTGAAAGTCTTCCTCCAACTTGAAATCTTCCTCCAACTTGTAAGTCTTCCACCAACTTGACAGTCCTCCTCCAACTTGACAGTCTTCCTCCAACTTGACAGTCTTCCTCCAACTTGAAAGTCTTCCTCCAATTTGACAGTCTTCCTCCAACTTGACAGTCTTCCTCCAACTTGACAGGCTTCCTCAAACTCGAAAGTCTTCCTCCAACTTGACAGTCTTCCTCCAAACTGACAGTCTTCCTCCAACTTGACAGTCTTCCTCCAACTTGAAAGTCTTCCTCCAACTTGACAGTCTACCTCCAGCCTTGAAAGTCTTCCTCCAACTTGACAGTCTACCTCCAGCCTGAAAGTCTTCCTCCAACTAGACAGTCTACCTCCAGCCTTGAAAGTCTTCCTCCAACTTGAAAGTCTTCCTCCAACTTGTAAGTCTTCCTCCAACTTGAAAGTCTTCCTCCAACTTGTAAGTCTTCCTCCAACTTGAAAGTCTTCCTCCAACTTGACAGTCTTCCTCCAACTTGTAAGTCTTCCTCCAACTTGAAAGTCTTCCTCCTACTTGAAAGTCTTCCTCCAACCTTGACAGTCTTCCTCAAACTTGAAAGTCTTCCTCCAATTTGAACTCTTCCTCCAACTTGACAGTCTTCCTCCAACTTGAAAGTCTTCCTCCAACTTGACAGTCTTCCTCCAACTTGTAAGTCTTCCTCCAACTTGAAAGTCTTCCTCCAACTTGACAGTCTTCCTCCAAATTGAAAGTCTTCCTCCAACTTGTAAGTCTTCCTTCAACTTGAAAGTCTTCCTCCAACTTATAAGTCTTCCTCCAACTTGACAGTCTTCCTCCAACTTGTAAGTCTTCCTCCAACTTGAAAGTCTTCCTCCAACTTGACAGTCTTCCTCCAACTTGAAAGTCTTCCTCCAACTTGAAAGTCTTCCTCCAACTTGAAAGTCTTCTTACAACCTTGACAGTCTTCCTCAAACTTGAAAGTCTTCCTCCAACTTGACAGTCTTCCTCCAACTTGAAAGTCTTCCTCCAACTTGAAAGTCATCCTCCAACTTGACAGTCTTCCTCTAACCTTGACAGTCTTCTTCCAACTTGAAAGTTTTCCCCCAACTTGACAGTCTTCCTCAAACTTGAAAGTCTTCCTCCAATTTGAAAGTCTTCCTCCAACTTGTAAGTCTTCCTCCAACTTGACAGTCTTCCTCCAACTTGAAAGTCTTCCTCCAACTTGACAGTCTTCCTCAAACTTGAAAGTCTTCCTCAAACTTGACAGTCTTCCTCCAACTTGAAAGTCTTCCTCCAACTTGACAGTCTTCCTCCAACTTGAAAGTCTTCCTCCAACTTGACAGTCTTCCTCCAACCTTGAAAGTCTTCCTCAAACTTGACAGTCTTCCTCCAACTTGACAATCTTCCTCCAACTTGAAAGTCTTCCTCAAACTTGACAGTCTTCCTCCAACCTTGAAAGTCTTCCTCCAACTTGACAGTCTTCCTCCAACCTTGAAAGTCTTCCTCCAACTTGACAGTCTTCCTCAAAATTGAAAGTCTTCCTCCAACTTGAAATCTTCCTCCAACTTGTAAGTCTTCCTCCAACTTGACAGTCCTCCTCCAACTTGACAGTCTTCCTCCAACTTGACAGTCTTCCTCCAGCCTTGAAAGTCTTCCTCCAACCCTGAAAGTCTTCCTCCAACCTTGAAAGTCTTCCTCCTACTTGACAGTCTTCCTCAAACTTGAAAGTCTTCCTCCAACTTGACAGTCTTCCTCCAACTTGACAGTCTTCCTCCAACTTGAAAGTCTTCCTCCAACTTGACAGTCTTCCTCCAACCTTGAAAGTCTTCCTACAACTTGACAGTCTTCCTCCAACTTGAAAGTCTTCCTCCTACTTGACAGTCTTCCTCAAACTTGAAAGTCTTCCCCCAACTTGAAATCTTCCTCAACTTGTAAGTCTTCCTCCAACTTGACAGTCCTCCTCCAACTTGACAGTCTTCCTCCAACTTGACAGTCTTGCTCCAACTTGAAAGTCTTCCTCCAATTTGACAGTCTTCCTCCAACTTGACAGTCTTCCTCCAACTTGACAGTCTTCCTCAAACTCGAAAGTCTTCCTCCAACTTGACAGTCTTCCTCCAACCTTGAAAGTCTTCCTCCAACTTGACAGTCTTCCTCAAACTTGAAAGTCTTCCTCCAACTTGAAAGTCTTCCTCCAACTTGAAAGTCTTCCTCCAACTTGACAGTCTTCCTCCAACTTGACAGTCTTCCTCCAAGTTGACAGTCTTCCTCCAACCTTGAAAGTCTTCCAACAACTTTACAATCTTCCTCCAACCTTGAAAGTCTTCCTCCAACTTGACAGTCTTCCTCCAACCTTGAAAGTCTTCCTCAAACTTGACAGTCTTCCTCCAACTTGACAATCTTCCTCCAACCTTGAAAGTCTTCCTCAAACTTGACAGTCTTCCTCCAACCTTGAAAGTCTTCCTCCAACTTGACAGTCTTCCTCCAACCTTGAAAGTCTTCCTCCAACTTGACAGTCTTCCTCAAAATTGAAAGTCATCCTCCAACTTGAAATCTTCCTCCAACTTGTAAGTCTTCCTCCAACTTGACAGTCCTCCTCCAACTTGACAGTCTTCCTCCAACTTGACAGTCTTCCTCCAGCCTTGAAAGTCTTCCTCCAACCCTGAAAGTCTTCCTCCAACCTTGAAAGTCTTCCTCCAACTTGACAGTCTTCCTCAAACTTGAAAGTCTTCCTCCAACTTGACAGTCTTCCTCCAACTTGACAGTCTTCCTCCAACTTGAAAGTCTTTCTCCAACTTGACAGTCTTCCTACAACTTGACAGTCTTCCTCCAACTTGACAGTCTTCCTCCAGCCTTGAAAGTCTTCCTCCAACTTGACAGTCTTCCTCCAGCCTTGAAAGTCTTCCTCCAACCTTGAAAGTCTTCCTACAACTTGAAAGTCTTCCTCCAACTTGACAGTCTTCCTCCAACCTTGAAAGTTTTCCTCCAACTTGAAAGTCTTCCTCCAACTTGAAAGTCTTCCTCCAACTTGTAAGTCTTCCTCCAACTTGTAAGTCTTCCTCCAACTTGAAAGTCTTCCTCGAACTTGAAAGTCTTCCTCCCACCTTGACAGTCTTCCTCCAACTTGAAATCTTCCTCCAACTTGTAATTCTTCCTCCAACTTGACAGTCCTCCTCCAACTTGAAAGTCTTCCTCCTACCTTGACAGTCTTCCTCAAACTTGAAAGTCTTCCTCCAACTTGAAATCTTCCTCCAACTTGTAAGTCTTCCTCCAACTTGACAGTCCTCCTCCAAATTGACAGTCTTCCTCCAACTTGACAGTCTTCCTCCAACTTGAAAGTCTTCCTCCAATTTGACAGTCTTCCTCCACCTTGACAGTCTTCCTCCAACTTGAAAGTCTTCCTCCAACTTGACAGTCTACCTCCAGCCGTGAAAGTCTTCCTCCAACTTGACAGTCTACCTCCAGCCTTGAAAGTCTTCCTCCAACTTGACAGTCTACCTCCAGCCTTGAAAGTTTCCTCCAACTTGAAAGTCTTCCTCCAACTTGACAGTCTTCCTCCAACTTGTAAGTCTTCCTCCAACTTGAAAGTCTTCCTCCAACTTGTAAGTCTTCTTCCAACTTGACAGTCTTCCTCCAACTTGTAAGTCTTCCTCCAACTTGAAATTCTTCCTCCAACTTGACAGTCTTCCTCCAACTTGTAAGTCTTCCTCCAACTTGAAAGTCTTCCTCGAATTTGACAGTCTTCCTCCAACTTGAAAGTCTTCCTCCAACTTGTAAGTCTTCCTCCAACTTGAAAGTCTTCCTCCAACTTATAAGTCTTCCTCCAACTTGACAGTCTTCCTCCAACTTGAAAGCCTTCCTCCAACTTGAAAGTCTTCTTACAACCTTGACAGTCTTCCTCAAACTTGAAAGTCTTCCTCCAACTTGACAGTCTTCCTCCAACTTGAAAGTCTTCCTCCAACTTGAAAGTTATCCTCCAACTTGACAGTCTTCCTCTAACCTTGACAGTCTTCTTCCAACTTGAAAGTCTTCCTCAAACTTGACAGTCTTCCTCCAACTTGACAGTCTTCCTCCAACCTTGAAAGTCTTCCTCCAACTTGACAGTCTTCCTCCAACCTTGAAAATCTTCCTCCAACTTGACAGTCTTCCTCAAAATTGAAAGTCTTCCTCCAACTTGAAATCTTCCTCCAACTTGTAAGTCTTCCTCCAACTTGACAGTCCTCCTCCAACTTGACAGTCTTCCTCCAACTTGACAGTCTTCCTCCAGCCTTGAAAGTCTTCCTCTAACCTGAAAGTCTTCCTCCAACCTTGAAAGTCTTCCTCCAACTTGACAGTCTTCCTCAAACTTGAAAGTCTTCCTCCAACTTGACAGTCTTCCTCCAACTTGACAGTCTTCCTCCAACCTTGAAAGTTTTCCTCCGACTTGAAAGTCTTCCTCCAACTTGAAAGTCTTCCTCCAACTTGTAAGTCTTCCTCCAACTTGTAAGTCTTCCTCCAACTTGAAAGTCTTCCTCCAACCTTGACAGTCTTCCTCCAACTTGAAATCTTCCTCCAATTTAAATCTTCCTCCAACTTGTAAGTCTTCCTCCAACTTGACAGTCTTCCTCCAACTTGTAAGTCTTCCTCCAACTTGAAAGTCTTCCTCCAACTTGACAGTCTTCCTCCAACTTGAAAGTCTTCCTCCAACTTGAAAGTCTTCCTCCAACTTGAAAGTTATCCTCCAACTTGACAGTCTTCCTCTAACCTTGACAGTCTTCTTCCAACTTGAAAGTCTTCCCCAACTTGACAGTCTTCCTCAAACTTGACAGTCTTCCTCCAGCTGGACAGTCTTCCTCAAACTTGACAGTCTTCCTCCAACTTGAAAGTCTTCCTCCAACTTGACAGTCTTCCTCCAACCTTGAAAGTCTTCCTCCAACTTGACAGTCTTCCTCAAATTTGACAGTCTTCCTCCAACCTTGAAAGTCTTCCTCCAACTTGACAGTCTTCCTCCAACCTTGAAAGTCTTCCTCCAACTTGACAGTCTTCCTCAAACTTGAAAGTCTTCCTCCAACTTGAAAGTCTTCCTCAAACTTGAAAGTCTTCCTCCAACTTGACAGTCTTCCTCCAACTTGACAGTCTTACTCCAATTTGAAAGTCTTCCTCCAACTTGAAAGTCTTCCTCCAACTTGTAAGTCTTCCTCCAACTTGACAGTCTTCCTCCAACTTGAAAGTCTTCCTCCAACTTGACCGTCTTCCTCCAACCTTGAAAGTCTTCCTCCAACTTGACAGTCTTCCTCAAACTTGACAGTCTTCCTCCAACTTGACAGTCTTTCTCCAACCTTGAAAGTCTTCCTCCAACTTGACAGTCTTCCTCCAACCTTTAAAGTCTTCCTCCAACTTGACAGTTTTCCTCCAACCTTGTAAGTCTTCCTCAAACTTGACAGTCTTCCTCCAACTTGACAGTCTTCCTCAAAATTGAAAGTCTTCCTCCAACTTGAAATCTTCCTCCAACTTGTAAGTCTTCCTCCAACTTGACAGTCCTCCTCCAACTTGACAGTCTTCCTCCAACTTGACAGTCTTCCTCCAGCCTTGAAAGTCTTCCTCCAACCTTGAAAGTCTTTTTCCAACTTGACAGTCTTCCTCAAACTTGAAAGTCTTCCTCCAACTTGACAGTCTTCCTCCAACTTGACAGTCTTCCTCCAACTTGACAGTCTTCCTCCAACTTGACAGTCTTCCTCCAACCTTGAAAGTCTTCCTACAACTTGACAGTTTTCCTCCAACTTAACAGTCTTCCTCCAGCCTTGAAAGTCTTCCTCCAACTTGACAGTCTTCCTCCAGCCTTGAAAGTCTTCCTCCAACCTTGAAAGTCTTCCTACAACTTGAAAGTCTTCCTCCAACTTGACAGTCTTCTCCAACCTTGAAAGTTTTACTCCAACTTGAAAGTCTTCCTCCAACTTGAAAGTCTTCCTCCAACTTGTAAGTCTTCCTCCAACTTGTAAGTCTTCCTTCAACTTGAAAGTCTTCCTCCAACTTGAAAGTCTTCCTCCAACCTTGACAGTCTTCCTCCAACTTGAAATCTTCCTCCAACTTGTAAGTCTTCCTCCAACTTGACAGTCCTCCTCCAACTTGAAAGTCTTCCTCCTTCCTTGACAGTCTTCCTCAAACTTGAAAGTCTTCCTCCAACTTCAAATCTTCCTCCAACTTGTAAGTCTTCCTCCAACTTGACAGTCCTCCTCCAACTTGACAGTCCTCCTCCAACTTGACAGTCTTCCTCCAACTTGACAGTCTTCCTCCAACCTTGAAAGTTTTCCTCCAACTTGAAAGTCTTCCTCTAACCTTGACAGTCTTCTTCCAACTTGAAAGTCTTCCTCCAATTTGACAGTCTTCCTCAAACTTGACAGTCTTCCTCAACCTTGACAGTCTTCCTCAAACTTGACAGTCTTCCTCCAACCTTGATAGTCTTCCTCCAACTTGACAGTCTTTCTCCAACTTGTAAGTCTTCCTCCAACTTGACAGTCTTCCTCAAACTTGAAAGTCTTCCTCCAACCTTGACAGTCTTCCTCAAACTTGAAAGTCTTCCTTCAACTTGACAGTCTTCCTCCAACTTGACAGTCTTCCTCCAACTTGAAAGTCTTCCTCCAACTTGACAGTCTTCTTCCAACCTTGAAAGTCTTCCTCCAACTTGACAGTCTTCCTCCAACCGTCAAAGTCTTCCTCCAACCTTCACAGTCTTCCTCCAATCTTCAAAGTCTTCCTCCAGCCTTGACAGTCTTCCTCCAACCTTGACAGTCTTCCTCCAACGTTGACAATCTTCCTCCAACCTTGACAGTCTTCCTCCAACCTTGAAAGTCTTCCTCCAACCTTGACAGTCTTCCTCCAACCTTGACAGTCTTCCTTCAACCTTCGCAGTTATCCTCCAACTTTGACAGTCTTCCTCCAACATTGAAAGTCTTCCTCCAACCATGACAGTCTTCCTCCAACCTTGACAGTCTTTCACCATCCTTGACAGTCTTCCTCCAACCTTGACAGTCTTCCTCAAACTCAACAGCTTCTCTCCAACCTTGACAGTCTTCCTCCAACTTGACAGTTTTCACCATCCTTGACAGTCTTCCTTCAAACTTAACAACTTCTCTCCAACCTTGACAATCCTCCAACAACCTTGACAATCTTCACCATCCTTGACAGTCTTCCTCCAACTTGACAGTCTTCACCATCCTTGACAGCCTTCCTCCAACATGACAGTATTCCTCCAACTTGACAGTCTTCACCATCCTTAACAGTCTTCACCATCCTTGACAGTCCTCCTCCGAGTTTCACATTCTTCCTCCAAACTTCACAGTGTTCCTCCAAACTTCACAGTCTTCCTCCAACTTGACAGTTTTCTTCAAACCTTGAAAATCTTCCTCCAACCTTGACAGTCTTCCTCCAGCCTTGAAAGTCTTCCTCCAGGCTTGACAGTCTTCCTCCAACCTTGACAGTCTTCCTCCAACCTTGACAGTCTTCCTCCAACTTGACAGTCTTCACCATCCTTGACAGTCTTCCTCCAAACTTAACAGCTTCTCTCCAACCTTAACAATCCTCCTCCAAACTTCACAGAATTCCTCCAAACTTTACAGTATTCCTCCAAACTTCACAGTATTCCTCCAACCCTGACAATCTTCCTCCAAACTTCACAGTATTCCTCCAACCTTGACAATTTTCCTCCAAACTTCACAGTATTCCTCCAACCCTTACAATCTTCCTCCAAAATTCACAGTATTCCTCCAACCTTGACAATCTTCCTCCAAACTTCACAGTATTCCTCCAACCCTGACAATCTTCCTCCAAACTTCACAGTATCCCTCCAACCTTGACAATCCTCCAAACTTCACAGTCTTCCTCCAAACTTCACAGTCTTTCTCCAACCATGACAATCTTCCTTCAAACTTCACAGTTTTCCTCCAACCCTGACAATCCTCCTCCAAACTTCACAGTCTTCCTCCAAACTTCACAGTCTTTCTCCAACCATGACAATCTTCCTTCAAACTTCACAGTTTTCCTCCAACCCTGACAATCCTCCTCCAAACTTCACAGTCTTCCTCCAAACTTCACAGTCTTCCTCCAACCATGACAATCTTCCTTCAAACTTCACAGTTTTCCTCCAACCCTGACAATCTTCCTTCAAACTTCACAGTTTTCCTCCAACCCTGACAATCCTCCTCCAAACTTCACAGTCTTCCTCCAAACTTCACAGTCTTCCTCCAACCATGACAATCTTCCTCCAAACTTCACTGTTTTCCTCCAACCCTGACAATCTTCCTCCAAACTTCACAGCATTCCTCCAACCATGACAATCTTCCTCCAAACTTCACAGTCTTCCTCCAACCTTGACAATCTTCAATATTATGAAGTTCTTAAATGTTATGTAGAGCCAGTCTTAACATATGGATGCGAATCATGGACAATAGGACAACAGACAAGAAAATCACTGGAGTCTGTAGAAATGTGCTTTTACAGAAGAATGTTGAGAATATCATGGACAGCAAAGAAGAGTAATGAAAATGTTCTGAAAGAGGTCAAAGCAAAACGAGAGCTAATTTCCAATATTAGGAAGAAACAATCATTTTTGGCCATGTAATGAGAAGGGAACAACTGGAATATATTGTAACAACTGGAAAAATTGAGGGACGAAGAGATAGAGGGAAGCAAAGAGAAAAAATACCAGACAGCTTAAGAGAATGGCTTGGCAGAAGGTTAACAATGGAAATGATAAATAACTGTCGAGATCGAAAGTTGTGGAGAGACATGATCAACTACGCCAGCAGGCCCGGTACTTGACGATGATGATGATGTTTTTCATGTAATTAAACTTACTTTTTGCTATTCCTATTCGTTTGTGTATTTCAATTTTACATTTTCTATCACAGGTTATAGTGTATCCATGTTAGTTGTAGCTTTGAACTGTTTCCTTGTCTACTCCTGCAACTTTGATATCCACTTGTCGATTCTGGGTATTATTGAGATGCCACTACCGCTCGTAATAATCTGAAATTTGTTCTTAAGGAGATGGTTTTGTGTTCCTCTAAATAGTTCTTGTCTCGTCAGTGTTACTATTGTTTGCACAATTCTAGCAAGTACTTCAGATGTTGAGCCTTTGCTCGCGAAAACGGATTCCAGATATTTAAATTGTTTAATATGATCTTCACTATGGTTTTTTTTTTTGTTTATCGTAATTTTCTTTGAATGCATTGAGAATTAATACAGTAGACTTAGACTAGATAGAAAGAGAGAGAAAGATAGAGAGTGAAAGAGAGAGAGAGACATAGCGACAAAGAGAGAGAGACAGAAAGATAGAAAGAGAGAAAGATTTAGAGAGAGAGAGAGAGAGAAAGAGAGAGAAATATAGAGAAAGAGAGAAAGAGAATGCGAGAGAGAGAAAGAGAGAGACAGTGAAAGAGACAGAGAGAAAGATAGAGAAAGAGCGAGACAGAGAGAGAAAGAGAGAGAGAACGAGAGAAATATAGAGAGAAAGAGAGAGAGAAAAAAAGAGAAAGATAGAGAGAAAGAGAGACAGAGAAAGAGAGAGAAAGATAGAGAGAGAAAGAGAGAGAGACAGAGAGAGAGAAAGAGAGAGAGAGAAAAAGAGAGAAAGACAGATAGAAAGAGAGAAAAAGAGAAAGATAGAGAGAAAAAAGAAAAAGAGAGAAAGATGAAGAGAAAGAGAGAGAAAGTTAGAGAGAAAGAGAGAGAGAGAAATAAAGAGAGAGAAAGAGAGAGAGAGAAAAGGAGATTGAAAGAGAAAACTTAAATCACATCTAGATTAAAACAGTGATATAAGATCAGTACTAGACTAACCACTAATGGCTACACATTAAAACTAGGCAGAAATAAACTCTAGTTAAGAGAACCACTCGACAAGCCTTTCATTTACATTTATTACCAACACTAGACAAGTAATATATTACCATGTATAAACACCACTCGACAAGCCTTTCATTTACATTTATTACCAACACTAGACAAGTAATATATTACCATGTATATATATATTAAACTGTCATTAAATATATTACCACTACTAGACAAGCTATTTATTACTACATATTATCTATACTAGACAAGTAATATATTACCATGTATATATATATTAAACTGTCATTAAATATATTACCACTACTAGACAAGCTATTTATTACTACATATTATCTATACTAGACAAGTAATATATTACCATGTATAAACACCACTAGATAAGCCTTTTACTACCACATATTATCACCATTACAAGACAAGCCATTTATTACCACATATTACAGCCAATATACAAACCTTTTATAACTACACATAACTACCACTACAGAAAAAATGTATTGCCAAATATTGCCTTCAATAGAAATCTAATTATTATGACATATTACCACAACTAGGCAAGACATGTAAAACTAAATAATGCTACCCTAGACTCGCCATTTGTTAACACATATTACCACTACTAGACAAGCTATTTATTACCACATATTACCAAAACTAAAAAAGCTATTAATTACCACATTTTACCAACACTAGAAAAGTCACATATTACCACCACTAGACAAGACATTTAATACCACATTTTATCAATGCTAGAAAAGCCACATATTACCACCACTAGACAAGACATTTATTACCACATTTACCAACCCTAGAAAAAGTCACATATTACCACAACTAGACAAGCCACATATTACCACCACTAGACAAGCCACATATTACCACCACTAGACAAGCAACATATTACCACTACTAGACAAGCCACATATTACTACCACTAGACAAGCCACATATAACCACCATTAGATAAGCCACATATTACCATCACTAGACGAGCCATATATTACCACCATTAGACAAGCCACATATTACTACCACTAGACAAGCCACATATTACTACCATTAGAAAAGCCACATATTACCATCACTAGACAAGCCACATATTACCACCATTAAAAAAGCCATATATTACCACCATTTGATATGCCACATATTACCACCATTATAGAAGCCACATATTACCACCACTAGACAAGCCACATATTACCACCACTAGACAAGCCACATATTACCACCATTAGTCAAGCCACATATTACCACCATTAAACAAGCCACATATTACTACCACTAGACAAGTCACATATTACCACCACTAGACAAGTCACATATTACCACCACCAGACAAGCCACATATTACCACCACTAGACAAGCCACATATTACCACCACTAGGAAAGCCACATATTACCACCATTAAACAAGCCACATATTACCACCACTAGACATGCCACATATTACCACCACTAGACAAGCCATTTATTACCACAATTTACCCTAGAAAAGTCACATATTACCACCACTAGACAAAGCATTTATTACCACATTTTATCAATGCTAGAAAAGCCACATATTATCACCACTAGACAAGACATTTATTACCACATTTTACCAACCCTAGAAAAGTCACAAATTACCACAACTAGACAAGCCACATATAACCACCACTAGACAAGCCACATATTACCACCACTAGACAAGCAACATATTACCACTACTAGACAAGCCACATATTACTACCACTAGACAAGCCACATATAACCACCATTAGACAAGCCACATATTACCATCACTAGACGAGCCATATATTACCACCATCAGACAAGCCACATATTACTACCACTAGACAAGCCACATATTACTACCATTAGACAAGCCACATATTACCACCACTAGAAAAGCCACATATTACCACCATTAAACAAGCCATATATTACCACCATTTGATAAGCCACATATTACCACCATTAGAGAAGCCACATATTACCACCACTAGACAAGCCATTTATTACCACAATTTACCAACCCTAGAAAAGTCACATATTACCACCACTAGACAAAGCATTTATTACCACATTTTACCAACCCTAGAAGAGCCATATATTACCACCACTAGAATAAGCCATTTATTACCACATTTTACCAACCGTAGAAAAGTCACATATTACCACCACTAGATAAGCCATTTATTACCACATTTTACCAACCCTAGAAAAGTCACATATTACCACCACTAGATATGACATTTATTACCACATTTTACCAACCCTAGAAAAGCCACATATTACCACAACTACACAAACCACATATTACGACCACTAGACAAGACATTTATTATTTATTACCACATTTTACCAACATTAGAAAAGTCACATATTACGACCACTAGACAAGACATTTATTACCACATTTACCAACACTTGAAAAGTCACATATTACCACAACTAGACAAGCCACATATTACCACCACTAGACAAATCACATATTACCACCACTAGACAAGCCACATATTACCACCATTAGACAAGCCACATATTACCACCATTAAACAAGCCACATATTACCACCACTAGACAAGCCACATATTACCACCACTAGGCAAGCCACATATTACCACCATTAAACAAGCCACATATTACCACCACTAGACAAGCCACATATTACCACCACTAGGCAAGCCACATATTACCACCATTAAACAAGCCACATATTACCACCATTAGACAAGCCACATAATACCACCATTAAACAAGCCACATAATACTACCATTAGACAAGCCACATATTACCACCATTAAACAAGCCACATATTACTACCACTAGACAAGCCACATATTACCACCATTAAACTAGCCACATATTAAAACCATTAGACAAGCCACATATTACCACCATTAAACAAGCCACATATTACAACCATTAGACAAGCCACATATTACCACCATTAAACAAGCCTCATATTACTACCATTAGACAAGCCACATATTACCACCATTAAACAAGCCACATATTACCACCACTAGACAAGCCACATATTACCACCATTAAACAAGCCACATATTACCACCACTAGACAAGCCACATATTACCACCACTAGACAAGCCACATATTACCACCATTAAATAAGTCACATATTACCACCACTAGACAAGTCAATATTACCACCATTAAACAAGCCATATATTAGCAACATTAGACAAGCCATTTATTACCACAATTTACCAACCCTAGAAAAGACTCATATTACCACCACTAGACAAAGCATTTATTGCCAGATTTTACCAACCCTAGAAAAGCCATATATTACCACCACTAGACAAGCCATTTATTACCACATTTTATCAATGCTAGAAAAGCCACATATTACCACCACTAGACAAGACATTTATAACCACATTTTACCAACCCTAGAAAAGTCACATATTACCACAACTAGACAAGCCACATATTACCATCACTAGACGAGCCATATATTACCACCATTAGACAAGCCACATATTACTACCACTAGACAAGCCACATATTACTACCATTAGACAAGACACATATTACCACCACTAGACAAGCCACATATTACCACCATTAAACAAGCAATATATTACCACCATTTGATAAGCCACATATTACCACCATTAGAGAAGCCACATATTACCACCACTAGACAAGCCACATATTACCACCACTAGACAAGCCACATATTACCACCATTAGTCAATCCACATATTACCACCATTAAACAAGCCACATATTACCACCATTAAACAAGTCACATATTACCACCATTAAACAAGTCACATATTACCACCATTAGACAAGCCATTTATTATCACAATTTACCAACCCTATAAAAGTCACATATTACCACCACTAGACAAAGCATTTAATACCACATTTTACCAACCCTAGAAAAACCATATATTACCACCACTAGACAAGCCATTTATTACCACATTTTACCAACCGTAGAAAAGTCACATATTACAACCACTAGATAAGCCATTTATTACCACATTTAACCAATCCTAGAAAAGTCACATTTTACCACCACTAGATATGACATTTATTACCACATTTTACCAACATTAGAAAAGTCACATATTACGACCACTAGACAAGACATTTATTACCACATTTTACCAACACTAGAAAAGTCACATATTACCACAACTAGACAAGCCACATATTACCACCACTAGACAAGCCACATATTACCACCACTAGACAAGCCACATATTACAACCATTAGACAAGCCACATATTACCACCACTAGTCAAGCAACATATTACCACTACTAGACAAGCCACATATTACTACCACTAGACAAGCCACATATAACCACCATTAGACAAGCCACACATTACCACCATTAGACAAGCCACATATTACCACCACTAGACAAGCCACATATTACCACCATTAAACAAGCCACATATTACCACCACTAGACAAGCCACATATTACCACCACTAGGCAAGCCACATATTACCACCATTAGACAAGCCACATATTACCACCATTAGACAAGCCACATAATACCACCATTAAACAAGCCACATAATACTACCATTAGACAAGCCACATATTACCACCATTAAACAAGCCACATATTACTACCACTAGACAAGCCACATATTACCACCTTTAAACAAGACACATATTACCACCATTAGACAAGCCACATATTACCACCATTAAACAAGCCACATATTACCACCATTAGACAAGCCACATATTACCACCACTAGACAAGCCACATATTACCACCACTAGACAAGCCACATATTACCACCACTAGACAAGCCACATATTACCACCATTAGACAAGCCACATATTACCACCATTAGACAAGCCACATATTACCACCATTAGACAAGCCACATATTACAACCACTAGACAAGCCACATATTTCCACCACTAGACAAGCCACATATTACCACGACTAGACAAGCCACATATTACAACCACTAGACAAGCCACATATTACCACCACTAGACAAGCCACATATTACTACCACTAGACAAGCCACATATTACCACCATTAAACAAGCCACATATTACCACCACTAGACAAGCCACATATTACCACCACTAGGCAAGCCACATATTACCACCATTAAACAAGCCACATATTACCACCATTAGACAAGCCACATAATACCACCATTAAACAAGCCACATAATACTACCATTAGACAAGCCACATATTACCACCATTAAACAAGCCACATATTACTACCACTAGACAAGCCACATATTACCACCATTAAACAAGCCACATATTAAAACCATTAGACAAGCCACATATTACCACCATTAAACAAGCCACATATTACAACCATTAGACAAGCCACATATTACCACCATTAAACAAGCCTCATATTACTACCATTAGACAAGCCACATATTACCACCATTAAACAAGCCACATATTACCACCACTAGACAAGCCACATATTACCACCATTAAACAAGCCACATATTACCACCACTAGACAAGCCACATATTACCACCATTAAATAAGTCACATATTACCACCACTAGACAAGCAAATATTACCACCATTAAACAAGCCATATATTAGCAACATTAGACAAGCCATTTATTACCACAATTTACCAACCCTAGAAAAGACTCATATTACCACCACTAGACAAAGCATTTATTACCAGATTTTACCATCCCTAGAAAAGCCATATATTACCACCACTAGACAAGCCATTTATTACCACATTTTATCAATGCTAGAAAAGCCACATATTACCGCCACTAGACAAGACATTTATAACCACATTTTACCAACCCTAGAAAAGTCACATATTACCACAACTAGACAAGCCACATATTACCATCACTAGACGAGCCATATATTACCACCATTAGACAAGCCACATATTACTACCACTAGACAAGCCACATATTACTACCATTAGACAAGACACATATTACCACCACTAGACAAGCCACATATTACCACCATTAAACAAGCAATATATTACCACCATTTGATAAGCCACATATTACCACCATTAGAGAAGCCACATATTACCACCACTAGACAAGCCACATATTACCACCACTAGACAAGCCACATATTACCACCATTAGTCAATCCACATATTACCACCATTAAACAAGCCACATATTACCACCATTAAACAAGTCACATATTACCACCATTAAACAAGTCACATATTACCACCATTAGACAAGCCATTTATTACCACAATTTACCAACCCTATAAAAGTCACATATTACCACCACTAGACAAAGCATTTATTACCACATTTTACCAACCCTAGAAAAGCCATATATTACCACCACTAGACAAGCCATTTATTACCACATTTACCAACCGTAGAAAAGTCACATATTACCACAACTAGATAAGCCATTTATTACCACATTTAACCAACCCTAGAAAAGTCACATTTTACCACCACTAGATATGACATTTATTACCACATTTTACCAACATTAGAAAAGTCACATATTACGACCACTAGACAAGACATTTATTACCACATTTTACCAACACTAGAAAAGTCACATATTACCACAACTAGACAAGCCACATATTACCACCACTAGACAAGCCACATATTACCACCCCTAGACAAGCCACATATTACAACCATTAGACAAGCCACATATTACCACCACTAGTCAAGCAACATATTACCACTACTAGACAAGCCACATATTACTACCACTAGACAAGCCACATATAACCACCATTAGACAAGCCACATATTACCACCATTAGACAAGCCACATATTACCACCACTAGACAAGCCACATATTACCACCATTAAACAAGCCACATATTACCACCACTAGACAAGCCACATATTACCACCACTAGGCAAGCCACATATTACCACCATTAGACAAGCCACATATTACCACCATTAGACAAGCCACATAATACCACCATTAAACAAGCCACATAATACTACCATTAGACAAGCCACATATTACCACCATTAAACAAGCCACATATTACTACCACTAGACAAGCCACATATTACCACCTTTAAACAAGACACATATTACCACCATTAGACAAGCCACATATTACCACCATTAAACAAGCCACATATTACCACCATTAGACAAGCCACATATTACCACCACTAGACAAGCCACATATTACCACCACTAGACAAGCCACATATTACCACCACTAGACAAGCCACATATTACCACCATTAGACAAGCCACATATTACACCATTAGACAAGCCACATATTACCACCATTAGACAAGCCACATATTACAACCACTAGACAAGCCACATATTTCCACCACTAGACAAGCCACATATTACCACCACTAGACAAGCCACATATTACAACCACTAGACAAGCCACATATTACCACCACTAGACAAGCCACATATTACTACCACTAGACAAGCCACATATTACTACCACTAGACAAGCCACATATTACCACCATTAAACAAGTCACATATTACTACCATTAAACAAGCCACATATTACTACCACTAGACAAGCCACATATTACCACCATTAAACAAGCCACATATTACCACCATTAGACAAGCCACATAATACCACCATTAAACAAGCCACATAATACTACCATTAGACAAGCCACATATTACCACCATTAAACAAGCCACATATTACCACCATTGAACAAGCCACATATTACCACCATTAGACAAGCCACATATTACTACCACTAGACAAGCCACTTATCACCACCATTAGACAAGCCACATATTACTACCACTAGACAAGCCACATATTACCACCATTAAACAAGCTACACATTACCACCATTAGACAAGCCACATATTACCACCATTAAACAAGCCACATATTACAACCACTAGACAAGCCACATATTACCACCACTAGACAAGCCACATATTACCACCACTAGACAAGCCACATATTACCACCATTAGACAAGCCACTTATTACCAACATTAGACAAGCCACATATTACAACCACTAGACAAGCCACATATTACCACCACTAGACAAGCCACATATTACCACCATTAGAAAAGCCACATATTACCACCATTAGACAAGCCACATATTACCACCATTAGACAAGCCACATATTACAACCACTAGACAAGCCACATATTACCACCACTAGACAAGCCACATATTACCACCATTAGACAAGCCACATATTACCACCATTAGACAAGCCACATATTACCACCATTAGACAAGCCACATATTACAACCACTAGACAAGCCACATATTTCCACCACTAGACAAGCCACATGTTACCACCACTAGACAAGCCACATATTACAACCACTATACAAGCCACATATTACCACCACTAGACAAGCCACATATTACTACCACTAGACAAGCCACATATTACTACCACTAGACAAGCCACATATTACCACCATTAAACAAGCCACATATTACTACCATTAAACAAGCCACATATTACTACCACTAGACAAGCCACATATTACCACCATTAAACAAGCCACATATTACCACCATTAGACAAGCCACATAATACCACCATTAAACAAGCCACATAATACTACCATTAGACAAGCCACATATTACCACCATTAAACAAGCCACATATTACCACCATTAAACAAGCCACATATTACCACCATTAGACAAGCCACATATTACTACCACTAGACAAGCCACATATTACCACCATTAGACAAGCCACATATTACTACCACTAGACAAGCCACATATTACCACCATTAAACAAGCTACACATTACCACCATTAGACAAGCCACATATTACCACCATTAAACAAGCCACATATTACCACCATTAAACAAGCCACATATTACCACCACTAGACAAGCCACATATTACCACCATTAAACAAGCCACATATTACCACCACTAGACAAGCCACATATTACCACCACTAGACAAGCCACATATTACCACCATTAAACAAGCCATATATTACCACCATTAGACAAGCCACATATTACTACCACTAGACAAGCCACATATTACTACCACTGGACAAGCCACATATTACCACCATTAAACAAGCTACATATTACTACTACTAGACAAGCCACATATTACAACCACTAGACAAGCCACATATTACCACCACTAGACAAGCCACATATTACCAACACTAGACAAGCCACATATTACCACCATTAGACAAGCCACTTATTACCACCATTAGACAAGCCACATATTACAACCACTCGACAAGCCACATATTACCACTACTAGACAAGCCACATATTACCACCATTAGACAAGCCACATATTACCACCATTAGACAAGCCACATATTACCACCTTTAGACAAGCCACATATTACCACCACTAGACAAGCCACATATTACCACCACTAGACAAGCCACATATTACCACCATTAGACAAGCCACATATTACCACCATTAGACAAGCCACATATTACCACCATTAGACAAGCCACATATTACCACCACTAGACAGGCCACATATTACCATCATTAAACAAGCCACATATTACCACCATTAGACAAGCCACATATTACCACCATTAGACAAGCCACATATTACAACCACTAGACAAGCCACATATTACCACCACTAGACAAGCTACATATTACCACCATTAGACAAGCCACATATTACCACCATTAGACAAGCCACATATTACCACCATTAGACAAGCCACATATTACAACCACTAGACAAGCCACATATTTCCACCACTAGACAAGCCACATATTACCACCACTAGACAAGCCACATGTTACAACCCCTAGACAAGCCACATATTACCCCCACTAGACATGCCACATATTGCCACCACTAAACAAGCCACATATTACCAACACTACGCAAGCCACATATTACCACCATTAGACGAGCCACATATTACCACCATTAGACAAGCCACATATTACCACCATTAGACAAGCCACATATTACAACCACTAGACAAGCCACATATTACCACCACTAGACAAGCCACATATTACCACCACTAGACAAGCCACATATTACAACCACTAGACAAGCCACATATTACCACCACTAGACATGCCACATATTACCACCACTAAACAAGCCACATATTACCACCACTACGCAAGCCACATATTACCACCATTAGACAAGCCACATATTACACCATTAAACAAGCCACATATTATTACCATTAGACAAGCCACATATTACTACCATTAGACAAGCCACATATTACCACCATTAAACAAGCCACATATTACCACCATTAGACAAGCCACATATTACCACCATTAAACAAGCCACATATTACCACCATTAAACAAGCCACATATTACCACCACTAGACAAGCCACATATTACCACCATTAGACAAGCCACAAATTACCACCATTAACCAAGGCACAAATTACCACCATTAAACAAGCCACACATTACCACCACTAGACAAGCCACATATTACCATCACTAGACAAGCCACATATTACCATCACTAGACAAGCCACATATTACCACCACTAGACAAGCCACACATTACCACCATTAAACAAGCCACACATTACCACCACTAGACAAGCCACATATTACCATCACTAGACAAGCCACACATTACCACCACTAGACAGGCCACACATTACCACCACTAGACAAGCCACATATTACCATCACTAGACAAGCCACATATTACCATCACTAGACGAGCCACATATTACCATCACTAGACGAGCCACATATTACCACCACTAGACGAGCCACATATTACCACCACTAGACGAGCCACATATTACTACCACTAGACAGAAGTAAGCTGTACTTAACAAAACCATAGTTGGGTGCTAGCGTCTATCTCAGGACAAACGTTGAGCGTGTTGGTTGCGTGGTTGACAGAGCTTGAATATAGCGATAAAACGTGCGGGGTTGCTGCAACACCCTCGGCTCATGCCCACCGCTAAGATTTATAACTTTACGTCACCTGCCCCCTCCCCCTTTTTTGCAACCATTTAAACAAATTCCTCACTTCACCTGGAGGCTACTGTAGTAGTGCCTCTATCTGAGCTGCAAACACGTGGACCAAACACGTCATAAGCATCAAAGTATTTCGTTTCATAATAGTAGCCACCCAACGGCGATGACGTGACCTCATCCATGTTCCGCGGTAGCTACCTTGTGTGTGATGACGTCACTGGAAGTCATATTGTGGTGCGGAATTCGCTTCTACATTTTTGTGACCAGAGAAAGTCACATGCTTGTTGCTTGTTCTGTCCTTCCTGGCAATACGTTTTATTTATGTTTTTTTTTTCTGACAAGGTCTGGGTGGTCTGGAGGAAAGACGTCTGGGTCGGGAGGTCTTCGAATCTCATTCTGACGGTGGGATTTGTCACTTCCATTTCGGTGTTTCATTATGGAGTTACCTTTCCCCAATCTCGGCATCGCTCCCATGTCTAGCTCTCTCAGCATAGCTCCCATGTCTAGCTCTCTCGACATAGCTCCCATGTCTAGCTCTCTCAGCATAGCTCCCATGTCTAGCTCTCTCGACATAGATCCCATGTCTAGCTCTCTCAGCATAGCTCCCATGTCTAGCTCTCTCAGCATAGATCCCATGTCTAGCTCTCTCGACATAGATCCCATGTCTAGCTCTCTCAGCATAGCTCCCATGTCTAGCTCTCTCGACATAGATCCCATGTCTAGCTCTCTCGACATAGATCCCATGTCTAGCTCTCTCGGCATAGCTCCCATGTCTAGCTCTCTCGACATAGATCCCATGTCTAGCTCTCTCGACATAGATCCCATGTCTAGCTCTCTCGGCATAGCTCCCATGGCTAGCTCTCTCGACATAAGTGCCATGTTTAGCTCTCTCGACATAGATCCCATGTCTAGCTCTCTCGGCATAGCTCCCATGTCTAGCTCTCTCGACATAAGTGCCATGTTTAGCTCTCTCGGCATAGATCCCATGTCTAGCTCTCTCGACATAAGTGCCATGTTTAGCTCTCTCGACATAGATCCCATGTTTAGCTCTCTCGACATAAATCCCATGTTTCGCTCTCTCGGCATAGCTCCCATGTCTAGCTTTCTCGGCATAGCTCCCATGTCTAGCTCTTTCGGCATAGTTCCCATGTCTAGCTCTTTCGGCATAGCTCCCATATCTAACTCTCTCGGCATAGCTCCCATGACTAGCTCTCTCGGCATAGCTCCTATGTCTAGCTCTCTCGGCATAGCTCCCATGTCTAGCTTTCTCGGCATAGCTCCCATGTCTAGCTCTCTCTTGACATAGAACCCATGTATGGCTCTCTCGGCATAGCGCCTATGTCTAGCTCTCTCAGCAAAGCTCCCATGTCTAGCTCTCTCTCGGTATATTGAGATCCGATGTCTAGCTCTCTCGGCATAGCTCCCATGTCTAGCTCTCTCTCTCTCTCTCGGTAAATTGAGATCCGATGTCTAGCTCTCTCGGCATAGCTCCCATGTCTAGCTCTCTCTCGGTATATTAAGATACCATGACTAGCTGTCTCGGCATAGCTCCCATGTCTAGCTTTCTCGGCACAGCTCCCATGTCTAGCTCTCTCTCGGTATATTGAGATCCCATGTCTAGCTCTCTATCGGTATATTGAGATCACACGACTAGCTCTCTCGGCATAGCTCCCATGTCTAGCTTTCTCGGCATAGCTCCCATGTCTAGCTTTCTCGGCATAGCTCCCATGTCTAGCTTTCTCGGCATAGCTCCCATGTATAACTTTCTCGGCATAGCTTCCATGTCTAGCTTTCTCGGCATAGCTCCCATGTCTAGCTTTCTCGGCACAGCTCCCATGTCAAGCTCTCTCTCGGTATATTGAGATCCCATGTCTAGCTCTCTATCGGTATATTGAGATCACATGACTAGCTCTCTCGGCATAGCTCCCATGTCTAGCTTTCTCGGCATAGCTCCCATGTCTAGCTTTCTCGGCATAGCTCCCATGTCTAGCTTTCTCGGCATAGATCCCATGTATCACTTTCTCGGCATAGCTTCCATGTCTAGCTCTCTCGGCATAGCTCCCATGTCTAGCTCTCTCGGCATAGCTCCCATGTCTAGCTCTCTCTCTCTCGGTATATTGAGATCCGATGTCTAGCTCTCTCGGCATAGCTCCCATGTCTAGCTCTCTCTCGGTATATTGAGATCCGATGTCTAGCTCTCTCGGCATAGCTCCCATGTCTAGCTCTCTCTCTCTCTCGGTAAATTGAGATCCGATGTCTAGCTCTCTCGGCATAGCTCCCATGTCTAGCTCTCTCTCTCTCTCTCGGTAAATTGAGATCCGATGTCTAGCTCTCTCGGCATAGTTCTCATGTCTAGCTCTCTCTTGGCATATTGAGATCTCATGACTAGCGCTCTCGGCATAGCTCCCATGTCTAGCTTTCTCGGCATAGCTCCCATGTCTAGCTCTCTCTCGGTATATTGTGATCCCATCTCTAGCTCTCTCGGCATAACTTCCATGTCTAGCTTTCTCGGCATAGCTCCCATGTCTAGCTCTCTCGGCATAGCTCCCATGTCTAGCTCTCTCGGCATAGCTCCCATGTCTAGCTCTTTCGGCATAGTTCCCATGTCTAGCTCTTTCGGCATAGCTCCCATATCTAACTCTCTCGGCATAGCTCCCATGTCTAGCTTTCTCGGCATAGCTCCCATGTCTAGCTCTCTCGGCATAGCTCCCATGTCTAGCTCTCTCTCGGTATATTGTGATCCCATCTCTAGCTCTCTCGGCATAGCTCCCATGTCTAGCTTTCTCGGCATAGCTCCCATGTCTAGCTCTCTCGGCATAGCTCCCATGTCTAGCTCTCTCTCGGTATATTGTGATCCCATCTCTAGCTCTCTCGGCATAGCTCCCATGTCTAGCTTTCTCGGCATAGATCCCATGTCTAGCTCTCTCGGCATAGCTCCCATGTCTAGCTCTCTCGGCATAGCTCCCATGTCTAGCTCTCTCGGCATAGCTCCCATGTCTAGCTCTCTCGGCATAGCTCCCATGTCTAGCTCTCTCGGCATAGCTCCCATGTCTAGCTCTCTCGGCATAGCGACTAAAACTGGAGGTCTCGTGTGCACTCTGCGCACGTTAAAGAATTATTTGCTGGGGAAAATAGAAAGTAGTAGGCGAAAATGCTGCTGCCCCAGTGCAAAATAGATATAAAAAATGATATATATCTTTATAGCCTCAACGATAAATAAAAGTCGAAGTCAGTATCTCTGATATCGGGGGATATTTGCGTATAAGGCGAGGAACCCCTGAGAAGAGTTTTGTCATTGTTCTCTGCTAAGGTGGATTCAGACGTGGATGGTGCGACGAAAGCCAGAAACGGGAGGAGGTCGACAATAACGTATGCATTAATATTGGTTGATGACTTGTAGTGGATAATTATGTCGTAGTGATGAGTGACTTACAAAGTGATCGCTTCAGAACGAAGCAGTTTATTTGTGTTTTCTCCATTAGATTTAGAGATCTCAACGCGATAAAAGAACACATTCTATACAGCATGATACACATCAAATCTGTGACAGCATCAAAGATGCCTACACTATGATGGTATCAAAAAGACTTGCCATAAAGCAGCATTACAGATATTCACTTCACGACCATATCAAATAAACCCACCCTATGACAATTTCAGAGACTGAAACAATGACAATTCAAAGAGACCTACCCTATAGCAGTATTACAAATATTCACTTCACGGCCATATCAAAGAGACCTACCCTATAGCAGTATTACAATAATCCACTTCACGACCATATCAAAGAGACCTACCCTATAGCAGTATTACAAATATCCACTTCACGGCCATATCAAAGAGACCTACCCTATAGCAGTATTACAAATATTCACTTCACGGCCATATCAAAGAGACACACCCTATGACAATATCAAATAGACCCACCCAATGACAATATCGAAGAGACACACCTTATGACAATATCAAATAGACCCACCCAATGACAAAACCAAATAAACCCACCCTATGACAATATCAAATAGACCCACCCTATGACAATATCAAATAGACCCACCCAATGACAATACCAAATAAACCCACCCTATGACAATACCAAATAAACCCACCCTATGACAATATCAAATAGACCCACCCAATGACAGTATCGAAGAGACACAACCTATGACAATATCAAATAGACCCACCCAATGACAATATCAAATAGACCCACCCAATGACAATACCAAATAAACCCACCCTATGACAATATCAAATAGACCCACCCAATGACAATATCAAATAGACCCACCCTATGACAATATCAAAGAGACTCAGCCTATGACATGCGCGCCAGAATTCTCTAGTAGCGGCTGCATACGGGCGCGCGCGCGCGCTGTCTATTGTATGAAAGCATCACGTTAACTTAACATGGTAGCCAACAAGAACAATAACGTCTGACGTCTGTTTTAATGCACATCTATAGTAGACATAACATCAGATAGAAGATCCACCACAGAAATAAAAAGCAGAATAGCTCAGGCCAAAATAGCATTTCAGAAAATGAAAAATATCTTATGCAACAAATCTATGTCAATAGAAATGAGAACGAGAGTTCATCGGTGCTATATAGAACCAATTCTGACATATGGAAGCAAATCATGGACAGTAGACAAACAAATAAAAAGACGATTAGAGGCCACACAGATAGGATTTCTCAGAAGAATGTTGAAAGTTCCCTGGACAGCTAAAAAGACCAATGAGGAAGTTCTCAAAAAGGCCAACAGAAAAAGGCAGCTCATAAAAAAACATCAGAAAGAAACAATCAACATTTTTTGGGCACATCATGAGAAGAGGAAAGTTAAAATACTTGGTTACAACTGGCAAAATAAAAGGAAAGAAAGATCGCGGACGACAAAGACAAAAAATACTGGATAGCTTGGTGTCATGGCATGGAAAACAGTCAACAACAGAACTGATACGATGCACTGTGGATAGAAGATTGTGGAAGGACATGATCGCTAACGCCAACCGGTACGGTACATGATGATGATGAGTATATGAGAGATGAAGTCTTCTTTCTAAAGAGTTTCAAGAGTGATTAGAGATTATAAATAAAGCGACATACGGTGTACGCTACAAATACTATAGTGTGAAACAAGCTGGCACAAGTAGTTGCCCCTAGGATAGTGTGCATGAGTCGGGACAGATGTTGAAAGTCACGTTGACAAGAAGCGGATGTTAGGCGTGACGTTCGGTTCCTGAAACTGGCGAGGAGTTCAGAGGCTAAACCACAGGTAACGTTTAACATTGCACCTGGCGGTCTACGTGTTACTGAGGCTTATGTAACTGTAGCCAGGGTTTGTTTACATTTCTTGTTCTCCTTCTTGTATCCTTGGAATTCTTGTTTTATCGTTAACAATTTTAATACATCGCCATTTCCTTTTTCATGAAAATTAATTGAAAATATGCGCTAACTATAAGTTATTCTAAAATTTAAACTAATTATTATTCCCTTATCGCAGGTGCTTGTCAAACCAATATATGCCTGCTTCATAGACTACACCAAAGCTTTTGACAGAATATACCAGTAGACAACTTGCAGACTGCCTAAACGATATATAGATGACATAGACATACGTAACATATATATATACGTAAATTATACTGGTAGCAAGCAGCAATAATAAAATATGACAAAGAGAACTCTACACCCATTGATATAAAAAGAAAGTATGACAGGGATGCACGCTATCACCAATCTCGTTCAATCTAAACTTTGAACAAATCTTTTAAAACATGGCAGAGATGCCAGGTCTAAACATTAATAGAAAGATAATCAATAACCTAAGATATGCTGATGATACTGTATTACTGGCAGACAATCATAAAGATCTACAACAATTACTTTATGAAATAAACAGGATAAGCAAAAAATATGAACTAGATATGAATACTAAAAAAAAAACTAAAACTATGATCATAAACAAAGATTATACTCAAAACCTACAAGTGGATATCAAAGTTGAAGGAATAGACTTGAAGACAGTTCAGAACTACAACTACCTTGGACATACTATAACCAGTGATGGAAAATGTACAACTGAAATAAACAAAAGAATAGAAATAGAAAAAAGTAAGTTTAATGGCATGAAAAATATACTAACATCAAAACAAATAACACCAGGGCTAAAACAACGAATAGCAAAATGTTAAATCTTTTCTGTATGGTGCAGAAACATGGACATTTGGCAAGAAAACAGGACAGAAAATTTAAGCCATTGAAATGTGGATTTATAGAAGAATATGAAGAATTGAATGGAAAGAAAAGAAAACAAAGAATGAAGTCTTAAAACAACTAGAAATGAAAAGAGCACTACTAAACACAATTGAAACAAGAAAAAATAGATTTTTGGTGCATGTTAAAAGACACAACAGCCTACTAAAAGCAATCTTGGAAGGGAAAATACAAGGTAAATGAAGCAGAGGCAGATCAAGACTAACATGGACGAGTAACATCAAAAGATGGACACGTCAACCCATGATAATCTGCACTACCAAAGCAAGAGACAGAGCGGAATGGCGCTCCATGTTAGCCAACCTTCGATGCGGAGACGGCATCTAGTGATTGAATCGCTGGCAAGGTAAGATGCGGAAGTTACACAGTTGTTACTTCAGTTTAGATAGGAATAAATTGTTATGTTGTTTCGTTACTAATATCAAATGTTTGGTTGCAGTAATCTACTTTCTCTGCCTGTGAATATGTTTGTTTTTTTTAAACACTGTCAATCATGTATTGCATGACGTGTTGTAAATAACTGTGGCCATTAGTCCACACCTGGTCGGATGGAAACAATTCAGCATTTAACACACTGATCAATGCAACTATACTTTATACTTGTGTAACTATCCTTTATACTTTTGTAACTATACTTTATACTTGTGTAACTATACTTTATACTTGTGTAACTATAATTTATACTTTTGTAACTATACTTTATACTTTTGTAACTATACTTTATACTTTTGTAACTATACTTTATACTTTTGTAACTATACTTTATACTTGTGTAACTATACTTTATTCTTTTTAAACTATACTTTATACTTGCGTAACTATAATTTGTACTAGTGTAACTATACTTTATACTTCTGTAACTATACTTTATACTTTTTAAACTATACTTTATACTTGCGTAACTATACAGTATATTTTTGTTACTATACTTTACTCTTCTGTAACAATACTATATACTTTTGTAAATATACTATATACTTTTGTAACTATACTTTATACTTGTGTAACTATAATTTATACTTTTGTAAATATACTTTATACTTTTGTAACTATACTTTATACTTGTGCAACTTTAATCGAATAGCAAAGCAAGCCCTCATATGGGAAACAACAGGTAAAAGAAAAAGAGGAAGACCCAGGGAGACACTGAGAAGAACATTGATGAGAGAGGCAAGAGCAGCAGGAATCGGCTCCCTCAATGAGATAGAACTGCTTGCACAGAACAGAGACAGATGGCGAGATTTGATAAAATATCTTTAAAAGAAAACTGCTAGAACAAAAATTCATATAGGAGAAGGTGTATCTTGGTCTACGCCCTATGGGCCGGTTACGGCTCGAAAGGTCAATAGATAGATAGAACTATACTTTATACTTTTGTAACTATACTATATACTTGTGTAACTATACTTTATTCTTTTGTAACTATACTTTATACTTTTGTAACCATACTTTATACTTGTGTAACTATACTTTATATTTTTGTTACTATACTTTATACTTGTGTAAATATACTTTATATACCTTTGTAACTATACTTTATACTTGTGCAACTATACTTTGTACTTTTGTAACTATACTTTATACTTGTGTAACTATACTTTTTACTTTTGTAACTATACTTTATACTTTTGTAACTATACGTTATACTTGTGTAACTATACTTTATATTTTTGTTACTATACTTTATACTTGTGTAACTATACTTTATATACTTTTGTAACTATACTTTACACTTGTATAACCATATTTTATACTTCAGTAACTATATTTTATACTTGTGTTTGTGTATTTTATACTTGCATAACTATACTTTATACTTGGATAACTATTCTTTATACTTCTTTACCTATACTTTACACTTATATACCTATACTTTACACTTATATAACTATACTTTATACTTGTATAACTATACTTTATACTTATATAACTATATTTTATACTTGTGTAACTATACTTTATACTTCTGTAACTATATTTTATACTTGTGTTTGTGTATGTTATACTTGTATAACTATTCTTTATACTTGTATAACTATACTTTACACTTGTATACCTATACTTTACACTTATATAACTATACTTTATACTTGTATAACTATACTTTATACTTGTATAACTATATTTTATACTGTGTAACTATACTTTATACTTGTTTAACTATATTTTATACTTGTGTAACTATATTTTATACTTGTGTAACTATATTTTATACTTGTGTAACTATATTTTATACTTGTATAACTATACTTTATACATGTGTAACTATATTTTATATTTGTGTAACTATATTTTATACTTGTGAACTATATTTTATACTTGTATAACTATATTTTATACTTGTATAACTATACTTTATACTTGTGTAACTATATTTTATACTTTATAACTATATTTTATATTAAGACTTGTAAAAACTTGCAGGCCCATGAGAGCAGGTGACCAAACGGTAACCTAAACTAGAAGAATGTGGGTTCGTATCTCGGTGGGGCTAAAAAGATTTTTCTGTCGTGGGTGAAATAAAAACGTAGACCTGAACACCTCGTGGCGACTGCACTGGACAAGCGGCTTTACTCTCAAGTCGTGTATGCGTACCTACCTGCATACCCTAGAAATTCGATAATGCTGTAAAGATTGTATTTTTTAATTGACCATTCCAGTTAAACTGAAACAGGAAGAACTGAGTAGTTTCTGTACATGGTTGCCAGATAATACCTGTACAAGCTTGCCAGATAATACCTGTACAAGGTTGCCAGATAATACTTATTCAAGGTTGCCAGATAATACTTGTACAAGGTTGCCAGATAATACTTGTACAAGGTTGCCAGATAATACTTGTACAAGGTTGCCAGATAATACTTGTACAAGGTTGCCAGATAACACTTGTACAAGGTTGCCAGATAATACTTATTCAAGGTTGCCAGATAATACTTGTACAAGGTTGCCAGATAATACTTGTACAAGGTTGCCAGATAATACTTGTACAAGGGTGCCAGATAATACTTATTCAAGGTTGCCAGATAATACTTGTACAAGGTTGCCAGATAATACTTGTACAAGGTTGCCAGATAATACTTGTACAATGTTGCCAGATAATACTTATTCAAGGTTGCCAGATAATACTTGTACAAGGTTGCCAGATAATACTTGTAAAGCTCCACTGGGATCGGGACAACTTCCCCAAATAACCTGGACACTAGTATCCATAGTGAGTGCCAACAAACAAACGAAAGTCTATGCCTAACGAATGTTAACGCATGTAAGTTTAATTAAGATAAGAAAATATACCGATTTTTTAAGATCTCGGAGACCATTCAAAGGGCAGTAATGAAAGATATGGTTCCTGGAAACTGAAGAGGACGATCAAGAAGACAATGAGACCAAGATGTGAAGTAGAATGCCGCAGAGACCACACACACCGAAGCAGACAATAAATGCGAGACAACGAGAAACACACAGACTGCCAGTTGAAGGCGGAGCAACGTCTTTACCTGTGCTATAACAAAAAATTAACTTGATGGTGATAAAAACCACATAATGAGATTGGATATTAATTTACCTACCTACATTTGTATAATGAAACTGAAATTCCATTTCATGTACTTACATTCCAGCAATGAGATTGGATGACAGTTTCTTTTATTCCCTACGATAAAGTATGTCTATATTTGTTCAAGTCTAACTCAATGTCTTTACAACAACAATCTGGTTTCTACCGCATCGTATGCTCGCATTGTATTTCTGCAGCAGTGTCACAGTCTTATGACTGTCATAAATTCCTATGAGAGGTTTCTAAAGGTGAAAGTTCATTGTAACGGAATATCTACGTCTCATTTCTCGTAGACAGACATAACAGAAGCAAGCGCTGATGGCGACAAAACATGAACGTTGGTTAAGAAGATATGTTGACTTTCTTGGTTAGTGTTTCCACTGTTGTTCATTCTTAACATTCTTTAGATGAAAGGGTGGCATTCATTCTCTTCAAATGGAAATCGATATCGTTCCACTGACACAGCGCTGCTATTGGGCAAGGTGATATGTTGTCCACGTTGATCGATCTGCTGTATTAGTGTGCAGGGTCATGAAGAGTGAAACATTTCAAAATAAAGGAAAGGAAAGTCGCAATATCGCTAGAACTATTAGAGAGCTAGTTAGAGGACGCAACAAGTATCTAACCCCGCTGGTAGCTTAGCTACGCTGCTGGTTCAAATATGGCTGATGTGGGTGGGCAAGAGCAACGAAACTTTAGACTACGGAATAGCTTCACTGCAGGCTGGGTATTCACATACCTTCTCAGAGCCCCCTCCAGCAACTAACAAAGTGTTCACCCTGATCATTCATACTATTCTATTGAACGTGTTGCGTCCTGTATAAATGGCGTGCAGCTCGTATTGGATACTCTTGTCACCATAACGGCCGTCACGGGCAGCATAATTTCCATACGCCTAGAGCCAAATCCGTGTGTGACCTCATGGTCAATGAATGTGCCCCAAGAATCGCTGTCCCAAGTCAGGCCTTCAATTCGGAGAAACACTCGATCATACTGCAGCCCAGCTGGTGGCACATTTGCAGTCAAACACAAATCACACATCCCATACCAGGGTCAAAGCCGATACCTCGTACCGTTCCACTTCACTCAACGGCCGGTCGCCTGCAGCACTACCTCAGCGCACTTGCGCCAAAACCATGTTGACTTTGTGGTGAGGTGAATGCGACCAGACTACTGAGGCCTCCACAAACGATAAATCAAACAAGACAGAATCAGTTTAAACCACACTGCTGTACAAATGTCGCTAGTTTTGAACCTTATTTGACTAAGCGGCCATCTTGGCCTGTCGCACCGTCCCTGCAATGGATATAATTGGCACTCTGAATACCTCTAGGGACGCTGGACAACAAACCGACTCAACAACAAATGACCCTGAACATGCATCAATGAACAGACTACATGGATGTCTTGTCAAGGTGGCAGATGTCTGATTGGATCAGTACACAGGAAGGCAAAGAAGATTTTTTTTTTCCCGATCCTTTCTTCTCACATCTCTCTTTCTCATCTCCTACTTATCATATCTTTCTTCTTCTATTTTCTTTGACTCCCTCTTTCTCTCTCTTCTCTCTTCTAACATCTTTATTTCTGTTTTCTCACCTCTTTCTTCTCACTTATAATATTTTTCATTTCCTCTTCTCAGTCGCTCTATCTACTCATATCTTTCCTCCCGAATCTTGTATTTGCCACTCCTTCCGGAAGCCATCGATCAGTATCGAAACCTACCTCTTGTCCTTTGTAGTCCAGTTCACTAACCACTGAGCTATCGCGGCTCCCAACATTACTTTTATATCGTAGCATATCGTAGTAGCAATAGTGGAGATGGTAGCATTGTCAAAACGTACAAGTAAGTTGCTTGCCGATTGTGTCTGGTCGGAAGACCTCGATGCTGTGCAAAACTGCAAAACAGTACGTACAATTGCAGGAGAATGAGGAAGAAACGAGGTAGGCTTCTGTGAGTGTTTTTTTTCCATTTATTTTGGTCCCGATTTGGTGGCTTGTATTTTTTGTTCAAACTTATACAAACAGTGAATCGGGTAATTTGAATTTACAAGCAATTTATGGGAAAATTGCGGGAGATAATGTACACATTGGACTGACTCCAAAAACAAGAATCGGTTGACTCTGGGCACGCCCACGTGATGAGTGGGTGGGGATGTGGAATTCGTGGCCTCTTAAAGTGTGTGAAGTATTTGTATCAAATACTTGAGTGTGCACGCTCCCGCCAAAACTGTGTGCGCTGTGAAAAGCTTAAGGGCCATTTCAAGGCTTCTTGAGCACGTTTGATCAATTGACCACAAGTTAATGTATTGTCAACTTGCTCTTAAGTAGGGCTGCCTGTACTAACGGAAAATATGTCCCTCATACAGCACACAAAAGGACGGTAAACATACACACCGACCTGTTCAACAGCTAGGTCAGAACCTGACTTGAACTGTGGATGTGGAGGCTGCAGGAAATCAGATGTTTGTGATAACTGTTGAGAAACCAGTGAGAGAGAGAGAGAGAGAGAGAGAGAGAGAGAGAGAGAGAGAGAGAGAGAGAGAGAGAGAGCGATAAAAAGAAGAAAATACAAGATATAAGAAGGAAACGATTAGAATGAGAGAATTAAAGGTGTGAGGAGAGAATAGGGAAAGAAAGAGAAAAGACGGGTATTTGAGAGAAGTTAAAGAAAAGGTAGGAAAAAGAGAGAAGAGTTTGAAGGAGAGAGACATTACAGCAAGAGGGAGTGATAAAAATATAAATGAGTAATGATATGAAGAGAACGATGAAAGAGAAAGAGGATAAATAATAAATTAGAGAAAGATAGAAATTGAAGAGAGAGAGATAAAGAGAGAGAGAGAGTTTAGGGAGAACATTGACAAATTTCAGAGCCTATAAATGATACTGGAGACTATCCAAGAATATATTCCAACCGTTGATAAGAAGAAGGTGGCACTGATGACGTACTCAGAATGAAGGGAATGGTTGGCCTTAGCGAGGTACAACCCGTTCCGCCTGGGACAACATGTCAAGTGCCTTGATTTAAAACACATATCGTGGAAACTTTTTTTTTTCAACGAAGTTAATTATTGCTAACATAATTGGGAGTAATATATATATATATATATAAGTAAAGTACCCCCGTCACGACAAGTGGCGTATAGGGAAATATGGTGTTAGTGACCGTATATTTTACAGACCTTCAGCACATGATTTTTGGGGTAATGTGGTCGGTATTACGCCCGTGCTGCTTTACTTTCCCATAAAAAAATCCGGTACCCATTTAAGGCTGGGTGCACCCGGAAGCGATCGGTTGGGATCGAACCCTACCCCTTGTCCTTTGTAGTCCAGTTCACTAACCACTGAGCTATCGCGGCTCCCGGTAGTAATATATAATTGATAATATTATTGGTGATGCACCTGGTAAATTACTTTTCAGAGTAAGCGTTTTTTAGAGTAGTAACGAAATCTCTCGGCGACAAAGTGAACGCTCGCTCGTTTATACCTTGACACAGCTCGTCTGAGTTTGGAAGGAAATGAGAGCGAGTTGTGTCTCAAGCAAACATGGAAACAACACCATAGAAACAACATAGAAACAACAACATAGAAACAACAACATAGAAACAACATAGAAACAACACCATTGAAACAACATAGAAACAACAACATAGAAACAACATAGCAACAGTAACATCGAATGTCAACATCGAATTTTAAACGCTAGGCGGCCACAAAATAACGCGGAAGACATTTTTTTTAAGATCATAAACGAGGTGGTGAGAATTAGTTCTCGACTTTCTTCATTTGTTGAGATCATAAACGTGGTGGTGAGAGTTAGTTCTCGACTTTCTCCATTTGTTGAGATCACAAACGATGTGGTGAGAGTTAGTTCTTGACTTTCTCTATTTGATGAGATCACAAACGAGGGGTGAGAATTAGTTCTCGACTTTCTCTATTTGTTGAGATCACAATCAAGCGGGTGAGAATTAGTTCTCGACTTTTTCTATTTGTTGAGATCACAAACGATGTGGTGACAGTTAATTCACAATTTTCCCCATTCGTTGAGGTCACAAAGGATGTTGTGACAGTTAATTCACGATTTTCCCCATTTGATGAGATCACAAACGATGTGGTGACAGTTAATTTGATGAGATCACAAATGAGCAACTCCTGAAAGTTTCAGTTCGCTGAAATGGAGATTTCTGGTGTGAAACCGCTAGAGTGAGGTTTACGGGTTCTGTCATAGTTCGAGGTCCCTATTATTCCTTATGTTGTCTGTTCTTTTCTGCTGATGTTTCCGAGTGCTGTTATCATATCCCTGCCTCTGTACAGTTTGTTTGTCTTTTGCCTCCAATGTTTACATTTATAAAATCATATTTAATAATGTATTATTGTCTGTGGGAGGAAGGCGGATATTGAGACAATGTTTGAAAGTATTATCAGTTCTGTGATATCATCATCATCATCATGTGCCATACCGGTTGGCGTAGGCGATCATGTCCTTCCACAATGTTCTATCGACAGTGAATCGTATGAGTTTTGTTGTTGACTGTTTTCCATACATGACACCAAGCTATCCAGTATTTTCTTTCTTTGTCGTCCGCGATCTCTCTATACATTAAAACATTTTTTTAAATAAATGGAAGAATGACTTTTGTGTCATCATTTCAAATGAATTACTTTATCCTAAATGCTGCATTTAAAGCATCGCTCTAAACTGAAAGTTAGCAGTAGCTAGGGAAAGAGCTGTACAAGACCGTGCGCTGGAGGCTGGTTTCATTATTGTGGGTGCCGGATGCTGAGTCACGTTAGAAAAATGTTGGACACAATAATAGAAAGAAGATTAAGGTTAACAACAGTTGGCAGAACAGATGGGTTTATGGAAGGAATAGAAGCTGCAACCTCTACACATGGGTTGAATAGAAGATGGAAGGGATGTATTCATCGCTTTTATCAATGTATCAATTGTAAGTATTTGACAGTGTTGATCAAACCGTTCTATAACAAATAATGATTCAGGACGGAGCATGCGAACATCATACACATGAATAAACCCGTTACCACTGAGATAAAGCTTGTTTGATATTCTGGTATATGTGAAATAAAAAAAATTGTAAATTTGTATGCCCCCGCAGCAGGCGCCTTTTGTCAATTCAAGCATAAATATGACCCATATTAGTATGCTTCTTATATGTTGAACAGCAAAACCCTGATTCCCATTGAATTTATATTTATAAACCTCGGTAAATTAAAAAGGCCGTGTTCTCCGAATGGTTTGATACAACTCTAAACCTTCACTCTGAGGAAACATGCAGACACGAAGAGATTAAAGATCAGACAAGTTCTGCTAGTGTCATAAGTAGTCAGGACAACGTTTAATTCTTCACCAATTGAAATTGTTTCTCTACAATCCAAGACCAGAGCCCTATATTCCGCTATACTGTGAATTTATGAGTACTAAGGCAGCAAGTTAAAATTAGAAAAATGATGGATGGGGCAGGCTATGGATATTGTACAGCAGGTATGTTCAGTTGAGGACAGAGGATCTAGGGAAGAATGGGTACAAGTGCAGTCAGAGTGCAGCAGGTCAGAGAATGTAGACAACAGAACCCTTTGGTCGTTGATGTAGAAATACAGTCCTCGATTTTCGAGAACTCTTCGGCGTGTGAAAACAGTTATTTACACATATGGGTCATTATTCAGCTTGTGCACAGCTCATGGCTTTCACGGCTCTTGATGGGGGCAGGACTGTGAGGACAGTGATGCCTTCGCATTGACTGCAAGTATTTTGGACATGGAAATTATGACTGTTACTGAAGTATTCGCATAGCTTGATAGACAGCCTTATGCACATGTATGTTAACTCAATGAGTATGCGCTAGAAGGTCGCAACCGGCTGGGCTCGACAGCAGTGGTTAGAGCTTCTAGGGAGGTCTATTCTAACAGGGGTCTGCTTAATTTCTTACGTCAGAGTACACCGGTGTAAGAGAACGTGCTGATTGGCTTGCCTTTTTGGCTGATTTTGAGTGCGGAAGGGCCATAGACCACCCTGACATTGTGAACACCCTCTAGGACACTGGACGAATAAATGACTCAAAAATGACTCTGAATCTGCAGCAATTTCACGAATGTGATGGCAAGGTGGAAGGTGCCAGACGAGAACACCGCTCTGGTAGCCAGTGAAGACTTATCAACCAACGTCTGTGATGTTAGTCGTTACACATTGAGAGATATGCTTCGACAGAGATCTCAGCACTTATTGACTTGTTCGATGTGCAATGAGGATGTTTTGTCGACTAAACTAAACTAAACTAAACTAAACTAAACTAAACTAAACTAAACTAAACTAAACTAAACTAAACTAAACTAAACTAAACTAAACTAAACTAAACTAAACTAAACTAAACCCAAAACCAAAAATAAACTAAAACTAAAACCAAACAAAACTAAAACTGAAACTAAACTAAAGTAAAACTCAACTAAAACTAAACTGACGTTAAAACTACACCAAAAGAAAATTAAACCTAAATTAAGCTAAAGGAAAACATAAAGTAAACTAAAACTAAAATAAAACTAAATAAACCTAGACTAAAATTAAACTGAAAGTAAACTAAAACCAAACTGAAACTAAAACTAAACTAAATTAAACAAAACTAAAGTAAAACTAAACTAAATTAAACAAAACTAAAATAATCTAAACTAAAACTAAACTAAAACTAAACTTAAACTTAAACTAAAACTAAACTAAACTAAAACTAAACTAAAACTAAACTAAAACTAAACTAAAGCTAAACTAAAACTAAACTAAAACTAAACTAAAACTAAAACCAAACTAAACTAAAACTAAATTAAAGCTAAAACTAAACTAATACTAAAACTAATTTGAAACGAAACTGAAATTAAACGAAAACTAATACTCAACTGAAACTTAACTAAAATAAAATTAAAATTAAATTAAAACTAAACTAAACTAAATTAAACTATATAACACTAAACTAAAACTAACTATAATCTAAACTAAACTAAACTAGACTAGCTAAACTAAACTAAACTAATCTAAACTAAATTAAAACCAAAGCTAAACTAATACCAAACTAAACTAAACTAAAACTACACTAAAATTAAATTAAAACTAGAACTAAACTAAAAACTAAAATAAACTAACATTAAAACCAAAACCAAGTCTAAACTAAAACTAAACTAAACTAAAACAATACTAAAACTATACTAAACTAAATTAAATTAAACTAAAATTAATTTAAAGCTAATTTAAAACTAAACTAAACTAAGCTGAACTAAAACATAAGTAAGTAAGTAAAGTACCCCCCGTCACGCCAAGTGGCGTATAGGGAAATATGGTGTTAGTGACCCTATATTTTACAGACCTTCAGCACATTATTTTTGGGGTAATGTGGTTAACTAAAACATAACTTAAATAAAATTAAACTAAAACTAAACTAAACTAAACTAAACTAAGAATATGTGAATCACACCAACTACTTTGAAAGAGACATTGATTGATGAGAGGAAAACCTGAAGCCTTCAGAAGAGAATCTGGAATCCTGGATTGTTTGAGTTGTGATCGCAGATGGAAAATATACAAAGTATGTCTAATAAACGTATTTAATGTACAAATTTAACCAAGATGGCGGTTGTTTTTATTTTCGGAGTGTAGTTTGTGTGATTAAAGTGATTGAATATAGTGTTTCCAACGGATTATAATTTTCGAAAAGTTGTGTACAGTTTTCTACCAAGGAGGAGGAAAAGAACTGATAAGTACTTTTATAAATGTAAAGAGATAAAGCTTTATATTTAGATCGTAAAAGATCGCATGTGAGACCTTAGCGATCAAACACGGTGGAGGAAACATCAGTCGGGCTAAACCCCCAAAGTGTGTTTTTCTTAAGTTAAGCCCTTAACTGACTCAGCAGGTCGGTAAGGGATAAATGTTTTATGCTCAGAGAAATACACAGAAGATGGAGATAGATAAACATAAAGTAGCAACGACAAATATATGCGGGATAAAAAATAAAGAAGTCGAACTTATAGAAGAAATGACAAAAAGGAAAATTAAAATACTAGGATTAGCGGAAATCAGAGTAAAAGGACAACAGATAAAGAAAACACACACGAACTACACGAAAATATTCTCAGGAGTTGACAACACAGAAAGAGCAACAATCTTCATTCCAACGTTGTGCTACCAATGCCAGACCTGGGCCCTAGATACAAGAACAATAAGAAAAATAACCTCTACAGAGATGAAATGTGTTAGACGAATGACAGAAAACAGTCTGAGAGTCTTTCATCAGAAATGAAGAACTGAGAAAAAAGCTAGGAATAGCCCCCGCCATAGAACATATAAGGAAACAACAGATACAATGGTTTGGCCATGTGACAAGGCAGAAAGAACAAAACACAACACAACGAGCCTTCAACAAACGTTGTGAGAACACCAGACCCAAGGGTCAACCACGAAAAGATGGGTCGATGGAATATTAGAAGCACTAGGAAACTTAACAGCAACAGAGGAACAGAAGAGCAAAAGACAGCAAATTATATCTCCCCTCGACGCTGAAAGGCAGATGAGGAAAGAAAGAAGAAGAAGAAGAATATACAAATATATCTACAGACGGTGTTCTTATGTATATGTATATGTATATGTAAACACGTTTTAATATTGTTTACAGAAAAAGTGTTTTATTAGGTACGGTGTCAATAAAAAGTATTTTTTTAACACGCAATGTGCCTGGAAGCTCGATTAAGTATAATAAGGTGTGTTGTGTTTACAAAACTTATTTTGATATCATTTGTGTGTATAGATAGGTATGTTTCAATATGTATATAGTATCTCTAAAAGTTTCTTGTAATATGATATATCACATGAGGGGAAGTGATGTAATAAAGTAATGTGTATTTTTAAAAACCAGTGTCATATTATTAAAAGTAAACAAGTCCCCAGTAGAAAGGCTTGCAATGTAAACAACAATTGGACCGCTCACTTTATCTCAAGGCTTTTGGCGTAAGCTGCCAACGTTTTTCAATGACATACGAAGCATTTTTGCAGGGGTCATGAGGTCGGTATCACGCCGGGTCGCCATACGTTACAAGAAAAATCCAACACACATTTTAAAAATTAAGGCTGGGTGAACCTAGGAACCGTGGGTAGAGATCAAATTCGACATTTTGTCGAGAGTAGTCAATCACTGAGCTAGCGAGGTTGCCTAACTCTTTAAGATTCACTTCTATACCGCCAGCGTGTTACGTTTAATCGTTGTATTAAGAACCTTTCAGGGTACACACTTAAAACGAATATTGATCGTCTTCAAGCCCATTTGCCTGCAACTGAAGCTGTCTTGTATTGAGACCACACCTCGAGAAAGTAAACGAGCATTCCTAGACTGAAGTGTTTTATTCTTTTCTCTTTACATTTCCAAGAACAAAGTCTCCTTAAATGGTGGATGCGCTCAAGTGTTTGGCAAATTTGCTGTACAAGTGCGACCACGCGGCACGAGGTCGACTTGCAGATAGGACACATCAATCATTCGCACACTTACCGCACGCGCCGTTGTTTGTAGGACAGAAAACAAGGACAGGGGGAGGTGGTTGTAAGAGCGGTCGGGGTCGGAGCATTGTTCGTAGTCCCAACAGTTGCCCGGAATCCAAGAGACTGCCAGGAATTGAGACAGCCCGTAGTAATGGCAAAGCTACTGGTTTAGAAGGTGATAGTCACGAAGATAGATAGACTGTAGTAAAGATAAAGTTACTGGTTTAGAAGGTGATAGTCACGAAGATAGATAGACTGTAGTAAAGATAAAGTTACTGGTTTTGAAGGTGATAGTCACGAAGATAGATAGACTGTAGTAATGATAAAGTTACTGGTTTTGAAGGTGATAGTCACGAAGATAGATAGACTGTAGTAAAGATAAAGTTTCTGGTTTAGAAGGTGATAGTCACGAAGATAAATAGACTGTAGTAAAGATAAGGTTACTGGTTTAGAAGGTGATAGTCACGAAGATAGATAGACTGTAGTAAAGATAAAGTTACTGGTTTAGATGGTGATAGTCACGAAGATAAATAGACTGTAGTAAAGATAAAGTTACTGGTTTAGAAGGTGATAGTCACGAAGATAAATAGACTGTAGTAAAGATAAAGTTACTGGTTTAGAAGGTGATAGTCACGAAGATAAATAGACTGTAGTAATAGCAAAGTTACTTTTTTTGAAGGTGATAGTCACGAAGATAGATAGACTGTAGTAAAGATAAAGTTACTGGTTTAGAAAGTGATAGAGGTGAAGATAGATAGACTGTAGTAATAGCAAAGTTACTGTTTTAGAAAGTGATAGTGGTGAAGATTGTTTTAGTCGTTTATAAATCTTGAGTAAATTAAGTGTGTTAGTTTTGGTATAGATAGGTATACTTCCCAAACTAGGTAATATCTTTATAGAGTATATCTCTCTTAAACTAGGTAATGTCTTTATAGAGTGTATCACTCTCAAACTAGGTTATGCCTTTATAGAGTGTATCACTCTCAAACTAGGTGATGCCTTTATAGAGTGTCTCACTCTCAAACTAGGCAAATGTCTTTCTAGAGTGTATCAAACTAGGCAAATGTCTTTCTAGAGTGTATCTCTCTCAAACTAGTCAAATGTCTTGCTAGAGTGTATCTCTCTCAAACTAGGCAAATGTCTTTCTAAAGTGTATCAAACTAGGCAAATGTCTTTCTAGAGTGTATCTCTCACAAACTAGGCAAATGTCTTTCTAGAGTGTATCTCTCACAAACTAGGCAAATGTCTTTCTAGAGTGTATCACTCTCAAACTAGGCAAATGTCTTTCTAGAATGTATCAAACTAGGCAAATGTCTTTCTAGAGTGTATCTCTCTCAAGTTAGTCAAATGTCTTGCTAGAGTGTATCTCTCTCAAACTAGGCAAATGTCTTTCTAGAGTGTATCTCTCTCAAGTTAGTCAAATGTCTTTCTAGAGTGTATCAAACTAGGCAAATGTCTTTCTAGAGTGTATCAAACTAGGCAAATGTCTTTCTAGAGTGTATCTCTCACAAAGTAGGCAAATGTCTTTCTAGAGTGTATCAAACTAGGCAAATGTCTTTCTAGAGTGTATCTCTCACAAACTAGGCAAATGTCTTTCTAGAGTGTATCTCTCACAAACTAGGCAAATGTCTTTCTAGAGTGTATCTCTCACAAAGTAGGCAAATGTCTTTCTAGAGTGTATCTCTCACAAACTAGGCAAATGTCTTTCTAGAGTGTATCAAGCTAGGCAAATGTCTTTCTAGAGTGTATCAAGCTAGGCAAATGTCTTTCTAGAGTGTATCTCTCACAAACTAGGCAAATGTCTTTCTAGAGTGTATCTCTCTCAAACTAGACAAATGTCTTTCTAGAGTGTTTCTCTCACAAACTAGGCAAATGTCTTTCTAGAGTGTATCTCTCACAAACTAGGCAAATGTCTTTCTAGAGTGTATCAAACTAGGCAAATGTCTTTCTAGAGTGTATCTCTCACAAACTAGACAAATGTCTTTCTAGAGTGTATCTCTCACAAACTAGACAAATGTCTTTCTAGAGTGTATCTCTCACAAACTAGGCAAATGTCTTTCTAGAGTGTATCTCTCACAAACCAGGCAAATGTCTTTCTAGAGTGTATCTCTCACAAACTAGACAAATGTCTTTCTAGAGTGTATCTCTCACAAACTAGGCAAATGTCTTTCTAGAGTGTATCTCTCACAAACTAGACAAATGTCTTTCTAGAGTGTATCTCTCACAAACTAGACAAATGTCTTTCTAGAGTGTATCTCTCACAAATTAGACAAATGTCTTTCTAGAGTGTATCTCTCACAAACTAGACAAATGTCTTTCTAGAGTGTATCTCTCACAAACTAGACAAATGTCTTTCTAGAGTGTATCTCTCACAAACTAGACAAATGTCTTTCTAGAGTGTATCTCTCACAAACTAGACAAATGTCTTTCTAGAGTGTATCTCTCACAAACTAGACAAATGTCTTTCTAGAGTGTATCTCTCACAAACTAGGCACATTTACGTATGTAGGAATGTATCATAAACACGTCCAGTTATAGATGCTACATCGGGAATACATTGAGCTTCAGATTGTATATAATAATCACACTGAGGTATAAATACTAACTCTATAAACATAATGTATATGGAATACCTAGATAAAAACAGTTCATAAATGTATCAAGTTATAGATGATATACCACCAATGTTAGCAAGAGTATATGATATAAAATAAATACATCGAGCCACAGAGTTAAAGAAATTAAAAGTACCTGTATTGACAATATACCGGAGATCAATCCGAGTAGTCATGAATGGATGGTTGACAACAAAATATACAATTTGGGACGTTATAGCAACGATCTTAACATAAAGAGGGAGCCGCGATAGCTCAGTGGTTAGTGAACTGGACTATAAAGGACAAGAGGTAGGGTTTGATCCCAACCGACGGCTTCCGGTTCACCCAGCCTTAAATTGGTACCGGATTTTTTCAGGGAGAGTAAAGCGACACGGGCGTAATACCGACCACATTACCCCAAAAATCATGTGCGGAAGGTCTGTAAAATTTATGGTCACTAACACCATATTCCCTATACGCCACTTGGCGGGACGGAGCTCTTTACTTTAACATAAAGATGCACGCAATCAGGAGCAGACAAGAAAACAATCAGGATCAGAGGAGAAAGCTAACAGGAGCAGAAAAGAAAACAATCAGCTGTAGACAAGCAAACAATCAGCAGTAAAGTAGCTAACAGTCAGCAGTAGACAAGATAACAGTCAGCAGTAGACAAGGGAACAATCAGCAGTAGACAAGGGAATAATCAGCAGTAGACAAGGGAACAATCAGTAGTAGACAAGGAAATAATCAGCAGTAGACAAGGGAACAATCAGTAGTAGACAAGGGAATAATCAGCAGTAGACAAGGGAGTAATCAGCAGTAGGCAAGGGAACAATAAGTAGTAGACAGGGAAACAATCAGCAGTAGTCAAGGGAATAATCAGTAGTAGACAAGGGAACAATCAGTAGTAGACAAGGGAATAATCAGCAGTAGACAAGGGAATAATCAGCAGTAGGCAAGGGAACAATCAGTAGTAGACAGGGAAACAATCAGCAGTAGACTAGCAAAAAATTCGTAGTAGACAAGATAACATTCAGCAGTAGACAAGATAACATTCAGCAGTAGACAAGATAACAATCAGCAGTAGACAAGATAACAATCAGCAGTAGACAAGATAACAATCAGCAGTAGACAAGATAACATTCAGCAGTAGACATAATAACAATCAGCAGTAGACAAGATAACATTCAGCAGTAGACAAGATAACAATCAGCAGTAGACAAGATAACAATCAGCAGTAGACAAGATAACGTTCAGCAGTAGACAAGATAACGTTCAGCAGTAGACAAGATAACATTCAGCAGTAGACAAGATAACATTCATCAGTAGATAAAAAAACATTCAGCAGTAGACAAGATAACAATCAGCAGTAGATAAGATAACATTCAACAGTAGACAAGATAAAAATCAGCAGTAGACAAGACAACAATCAGCAGTAGACAAGATAACATTCAGCAGTAGACAAGATAACAATCAGCAGTAGATAAGATAACGTTCAGCAGTAGACAAGATACCATTCAGCAGTAGACAAGATAACATTCATCAGTAAATAAAATAACATTCAGCAGTAGACAAGATAGCAATGAGCAGTAGATAAGATAACATTCAACAGTAGACAAAATAAAAATCAGCAGTAGAGAAGACAACAATCAGCAGTAGACAAGATAACATTCAGCAGTAGACAAGATAATATTCAGCAGTAGACAAGATAACAATCAGCAGTAGACAAGATAACAATCAGCAGTAGACAAGATAACAATCAGCAGTAGACAAGATAACATTCAGCAGTAGACATAATAACAATCAGCAGTAGACAAGATAACATTCAGCAGTAGACAAGATAACAATCAGCAGTAGACAAGATAACGTTCAGCAGTAGACAAGATAACATTCAGCAGTAGACAAGATAACATTCATCAGTAGATAAAAAAACATTCAGCAGTAGACAAGATAACAATCAGCAGTAGATAAGATAACATTCAACAGTAGACAAGATAAAAATCAGCAGTAGACAAGACAACAATCAGCAGTAGACAAGATAACATTCAGCAGTAGACAAGATAACAGTCCGCAGTAGACAAGATAACATTCAGCAGTAGACAAGATAACAATCAGCAGTAGATAAGATAACGTTCAGCAGTAGACAAGATACCATTCAGCAGTAGACAAGATAACATTCATCAGTAAATAAAATAACATTCAGCAGTAGACAAGATAGCAATGAGCAGTAGATAAGATAACATTCAACAGTAGACAAAATAAAAATCAGCAGTAGAGAAGACAACAATCAGCAGTAGACAAGATAACATTCAGCAGTAGACAAGATAACATTCAGCAGTAGACAAGATAACAATCAGCAGTAGACAAGGCAACAATCAGCAGTAGACAAGATAACATTCAGCAGTAGACAAGATAACAATCAGCAGTAGACAAGTGGAAAACAGTCAACAACAGAACTGATACGATGCACTGTAGATAGAAGATTGTGGAGGGACATGATCGCCTACGCCAACCGGCAGGGTACATGATGATGATGATGATGAGTAGACAAGCAAACAATCAGCAGTAGACAAGATAAAATTCAGCAGTAGACAAGATAATAATCAGCAGTAGACAAGATAACAATCAGCAGTAGACAAGATAACAATCAGCAGTAGACAAGATAATAATCAGCAGTAGAAAAGTAAACAATCAGCAGTAGACAAGATAACAATCAGCAGTAGACAAGCAAACAATCAGCAGTAGACAAGATAACATTCAGCAGTAGACAAGATAACAATCAGCAGTAGACAAGCAAACAATCAACAGCAGACAAGCAAACATTCATCAGTAGACTACCCTACACAGCCCATGATTTATTGTTTCCCTAGTAGAGAACCTCGGTAGAGTTTTTGTGAGTGAACTAGTTTAGATAGAAGTAGCCGCGAGATCTCAGTGGTTAGTGAACTGGACTACAAAGGAGAACAGGTCGGCTTCAATCCTGATCGACGGCTACCAGGTTCACCCAGCCTTTAATGGATACCAGATTTTTTTCTGTGAAAGTAAAGCGGCACGGGCGTAATACCGACCACATTACCCAAAAAATCGAAGGTCTGTAAAAATTACTGTCACTAGCACCATATTCATTATACGCCACTTGACGTGACGTGGCTCTGTACTAGTTACTTTATTTGTTCTAGATAGGACAGCTTATGATATTTGACCCTAAGCAATGCCGTCAAAGTTCATACTGTCGTAAATCGGCACCGGCCATTTTTTTTTATTATTTCCATGAAAAAGAAGACACCACTGGGGTAATACTGACCTTACATACGCACAAATGTGTCAATATTGACCAAGCTAATTGACACGGAACCGGCCCGCCGAGCTATTTTGACCGGCCCATATGCTTGATATGAAAACTACCATACACTACAGTCCAGGAAGACAATCAATAAAAATAGTAAGTCATCAAACCCTGGTCGCAATAGCAGGGTCGGCGCACCATCAGCCGACCAAGACCTAGCAGTTCTACCTCCTCGTGGTCTCCCCTGGTAACAGTCTGCATCAAACTAGACTGGCTAACAGAAGCTAGGATCGCCGTGTTCCCTGTAGTGGTGGCTGTTACTGATATAGAGGACCCAGTATTGCAGTACCTCTGGGCTGAACTATTAGTTTCCCAGCATAGCCTAGGACAGACGAAATCCAACCTCTCCAGTAAGAGCCGGGAATGTCAAGAAAACCATTACGACCCGCTACATCTTATGAGTCAAAGGGCAACACGCTCACATCAACTCGTGGCAATCCGTCAACAACAACAGAAACTCCACGTCCACTTTTCCGAGAGAGAGAGTGTGTGAAAGAGAGAGTGGGAGAGAGTGAGACAGAGTGAGAGATAGTGAGAATGTGAGAGAGTAGTGACAGAGAGTGAGGGGGAGAGAAAGAGTGAAAGAAAATGAGAGAGATAGTGACAGAGAATGAGAAAGTGAAAGAAAAAGTGGAAAGTTAAGAGAGAGTTAGAGAGAAACTGAGAAAGTGGAGAGTGATAGCGAGTGACAAATAGTGAGAGAGTGAGACAGAAAGAGGGTGAGAGAGAGAGAGAGAGAGAGAGAGAGAGAGGAAGTGAATGAGAAAGTGAGAAAGTAAGAGAGAATGAGAGAGAAACTGAGATAAGTGAGAGAGTGAGAGCGAATGACAGAGAAAGTGAGTGAGAGAGAGGTAGTGAGCGAGTGAGGAGAGAGTGAGGAGAGAGAGAGGGAGTGAAAGAGTGAATGAAACAGCGAGAAAGAGTGTGAGAGAGATAGTGAGAGAGAGAGAGAGAGTGGCAGAAGGAATGAGAGAGATTTTGAGAGAGTGAGAGAGAAAATGAGAGAGAGTGAGAGAGAATGTGAGATTCATTCTCAATGTAAATGCAGTATATTATGTTATTGCAAATATATGAAACCGTTGAGAAATTGTACCTTCATGTGTGATATTTTCTAGAAGTTATTATCATTTATGAAGAAACAGACTGAACAGTGAAAGTGGATATATTTGAGGTCGCTTCCCTGGCCTTTACATGCCAGGATGGTAAAGAATAAACAAGCAAACTAGGTTGAATGTCTACAGAATGAAGTCAGATCTCTCTTATCAGAGACTATGATCAGTGAGATTGTTGACTTTGAGTCTATTAGTAACCAGAAGGTCAATTTATGACTGAGCGTTACCAGATAACACTTTTAACGGCTGTACACGGCCACGGCTGAACTAAACAGCACGTGAATTAATGTAAAGCGTTATTGGAATTTCTGCTCTTTACTCTGCTAAAGGAATGCAGTAATTGTGAATTCCTCAGAGCCAGCACAGAAAGATTCTTTCAATCTCGTAGGTATCAACATTTGTAAGCCTCTATCTCTGGTTCCACAGATGAGACAGAAAGCACGGACTTGTAAGTGATGCTGGTTTCATAGAAGTTCATGTTTTGTTATTGTTGATATATGTTGTTACAGACGAATCGGTTTCATCTTTGTCCGGCATCAACCTGTTTTGCATGGAAACTTTAATATCATGTCCGATTAAAAAATAGTCTTATCGAAGGTCTCATCATTTTCTTCATTTGAAAACCTGTTCCGTATAAAGGTCTAACATACTCCTCTCCTCTTTATCAGCAAGAATTGTAGAATGGAACATCTCACATATTTTTTTTTTATTGAAGACTTGTCACGTGTAACGCGTTATGTCCATTTTTGGTTCTAAATTAAAGCATTGTAGCCAGAAATATGTCAAATAGAGTTTTCTTTATAATGAAAGACTTTTCTACACTTGAAAGCTCAAATATGTTGATTTCGTTAAAGACCTATCGCATGAAGGCTGTAATATCTTTATGTTTTCGAAACCATCTTCGCGGAGGAGATGGGACGTTTAACATCCATTTTCTTTCTCAAAAATAAATGCCTTTATTTGTAAAATAATCGTTTGTTTGAAACACTGGATGCTTGTATGTTAATCGCTTTGTAATAATTAATTATTGTGACCTGTCGCCTAGGCAATGTTGCCAACATATGTTCCTTATATCTTTAATCGGAAGAGTTTGCTTCTATAACGTCCTTGAGAATCCGGGTCTAGGAATTGTCATTTTAGATATATGAAGGGTTTGTGTCATCTGTTATTTTAGATATAACCAGGGGTTTTGTCATCTGTTATTTTAGATATAACTAGGGGTTTTTATCATCTGTTATTTTAGATATAACCATGAGTTTTTGTCCTCTGTTATTTTAGATATAACCAGGGGTTTTTGTCATCTGTTATTTTAGATATAACCATGAGTTTTTGTCATCTGTTGTTTTAAATATAACCAGGGGTTTTTGTCATCTGTTATTTTAGATATAACCAGGGGCTTTTGTCATCTGATATTTTAGATATAACCAGGGGTTTTTGTCATCTGTTATTTTAGATTAACCAGGGATTTTTGTCATTTGTTATTTTAGATTAACCAGGGTTTTGTCAGCTGTTATTTTAGATACAACCAGGAGTTTTGTCATCTGTTATTTTAGATTATCCAGGGTTTTTGTCATCTGTTATTTTAGATTAACCAGGGGTTTCTGTAGTTGTTATTTTAGACATCAACATCGTTTTTCTCTCAGAAGTGCACTGAGATTGCCCACGGTACTACCATGACTATATTCTCAGATGAAGTCAGACTACCAGTTTGGTCATCAACAACTTCTCATAGAACGTTTAGAAGGCTGAAACGATAAACAGTGAAATGTGCACGGCGATTTATTACAAACAGGACAAGATTGACATAAAAAACAGGACAAGATTGACATAAAAAACAGGACAAGATTGACATAAAAAACAGGACAAGATTGACATAAAAAACAGGACAAGATTGACATAAAAAACAGTGTTGTCCGCTCAGAGATACGTGTGGTCAGCTAGGGCTGCAGCAAGATCAGTTATTTGTAATCTGCCCCCACTCTCCCCTTTGTATTTGTTTCATTTCTCTTGAATTGTGTTAACTTCTTTAAATTCATGGAAACCAGTTAACCAGGATGCCCTCCCCTTAGTTCATACAGATCAAGCATAGACACGATCTGCAATAACAAAGTCTACAACTCTAGTGCAAAATTTAGAACGGTTGAGCGTCGTGCGAGAAAAATACAAATTTCTGTTAAACAAGAAACAAATTTAGAATTGGAATTGCAGACAACTTTCAGAAACCTTTATAAAATATGGAAATAATAATATAGGAAGCACAAAAACAAAAATACGAATTTTAAATCAAACGTAATATTTACCCTCACTTACGCATGAGAGAGCTGAAAAACAGCTAATGAAATAGAACATAAAATAGATGTTGTCTAAGACAAATGGCTGAGGAAAATACTTTCTATAGCTTTTACTCAAGACCCACAAGTGGATATCAAATTGAAGGAATAGACCTGGAGACAGTTCAGAACTACAACTACCTTGGATATACCATAACCAGTGATGGAAAATGTACAACTAAAATAAACAAAAGAATAGGAATGGCAAAAAGTAATTTTAATGTCATGAAGAACATACTAACTATTGGCATGACGTTACACAACGTCTTATTGTGCCTATTGGCATGACGTTACACAACATCTTATTCTTCCTATTGGCATGACGTTACACAACGTCTTTTTGTGCCTATTGGCATGACGTTACATAACGTCTTATTGTGCATATTGGCATGACGTTACGCAACGTCTTATTGTGCCTACTGGCATGACGTTACACAACGTCTTATTGTGCCTATTGGCATGACGTTACACCACGTGCTAGGTGAATGCATTAATTAAAGACACCTCTGAAATTTGTGAATGGGGAAACAACACATTCTATAAATAACTACATCAGTTTGTGTGTGTAGCCGTCTTTTCACCTCTATTGATACGTTTTTTGAAGCACGTACCATCAAGTGTAGCTGTTTGTCCTCGACATGATACGGGTAGCAGTAGGCTATTATTTCTTTCTTTTGAAAAAAAAAACAAAACAATATCCAGTATTCATTGAAATATAAGACTGGCTGAACGTAGAAGTCGTCGTGAAAATCGAACTTCACTTCTTATTCGTAGGTAGAACAGTCCACCGGCCATTGCGCTGACGCAGCACGAACCTCTTTATATGAGTCATATATTGATCCTCTCTATAAATGTCGTTCTCAACCTCATTTCATTCTCTATGCTGCCATATTTACTCTCTCAATTTACGTGTATCGCTTTACCTCTTACTGAACACATGATCAAATCCTTCACCTATTGATGCACCCGTATCTTAACTATGTCTATATACTTCTCCACGTTATCAACTTTCCATCAATGCAACAGTGTCTTTATACCATCTTCTATTTCCATCAATGCAACCAAATATCTACGTCGCACCCTGTGCAGTGACGTGTGAGTGTGGAGTCATGCAATAAGTTCACAACAGTGTCGCCTTGTTCCATGAAAGGCTTCACAAGTTACCACACTCTGTCCGTTAGGGAAACCTTTCCCGCTTGAGCCCAGTCCCCCTGAATCAGAGACGTAGGCATCTATAAAATACAATAAAATAATGGCGGACGTAACATCGGCATGCTCTGACAGACGTCGAGCTGCGCGGCCACGATGACAAAGGGACCAGGTGTCATTAATTCATACTTGTAAAAGATGATACGATACACCGGATCTAGCACTGATAACAAAGTGTCTTTGGGGACGAAATTAGCAGCCGCTGTAGACATCCGTGTGTTCACGAGTTACTTGAACAAACGTCGAGGTAGCATTTCAATAACATCTGAAGATATGTATGTCGTGTTTACGCGATCTTCGTGCTAAATATACTCCATTGCTAATGCGAAGAAAATATAAAGATGTCAGTATTCGTTCATTTATTCATTTTCTTTTACTTCCTCTTCTTCTTTCCTTCCTCATTTGTCTTTCAGCGTCTAGGGGAGATATAATTTGCATTATTAATGTTCATAAAGTTGGCACAAAGCGACATTGACATAAAGGTTATTAATGTCTATATTATTGAGAGAAAGACATTTGCAGCAAATGTATGAATGCTACTTTCCTTTCAGATAAAGCGGTTACCTGTCGGCTGCTAGTGCCCAGCAAATGTATGAATGCTACTTTCCTTTCAGATAAAGCGGTTACCTGGCGGCTGCTAGTGCCCATGTTTTCATTGATCGACGGTACATGTTATCGCTGATGTGGCCAGTATCAAGACAAGCCTACTTTCTCGGAAAAAAAAATACGATACCCATTAAATGATGGATGAATGTAGGAGTTTTCATTCAGGATTGAGGTCGACCCATCCTCCCTGCAGCACAGCTTGATAACCACTGAGGTAGAAACTCAAATGACATTGAAAAAAAAGCATGAAATGTCAATTACTCATCGAGGGGGAAAAAATGAGTACCTCGGAGGTCTGAGTTATCTGCCTGTGCGGCGAGGGACCCCTGTGCACATGGCTACCATGAGAAAACGGATTAACACGAAAATATCAGTCTCTACCTAGCCTCTAAGGACTTCGCCAGAGGTGAAAGCTGGCAAACGCAAAAAAAAAAAAAAAAAAAAAAAAAACGAAAGAACGACAAAGAAGTAATTCGCTGACCACTAGAAAAGACGATTTCTGGGTTCGAATTTCGCCACAGTAATTTTTACTTCGAAACCGTGGTTGCTTCATTGCTGTACCCTACCTAGGTCTCTGGGTGGTGAGATGCGATATTTAGCTCTCTTTGTGTGGTGAGATGCGATATTTAGCTCTCTTTGTGTGGTGAGATGCGATATTTAGCTCTCTTTGTGTGGTGAGATGCGATATTTAGCTCTCTTTGTGTGGTGAGATGCGATATTTAGCTCTCTTTGTGTGGTGAGATGCGATATTTAGCTCTCTTTGTGTGGTGAGATGCGATATTTAGCTCTCTTTGTGTGGTGAGATTTGATGTCTAACTCTCTCTGGGTGGTGAGATGCGATATTTAGCTCTCTTTGTGTGGTGAGATGCGATATTTAGTTCTCTTTGTGTGGTGAGATTTGATGTCTATCTCTATCTGGGTGGTGAGATTCGATTTCTAGCTCTCTTTGTGTGGTGAGATGCGATATTTAGCTCTCTTTGTGTGGTGAGATTTGATGTCTAACTCTCTCTGGGTGGTGAGATTTGATGTCTAACTCTCTCTGGGTGGTGAGATACGATATTTAGCTCTCTTTGTGTGGTGAGATTTGATGTCTAACTCTCTTTGGGTGGTGAGATGCGATATTTAGCTCTCTTTGTGTGGTGAGATTTGATGTCTAACTCTCTCTGGGTGGTGAGATGCGATATTTAGCTCTCTTTGTGTGGTGAGATTTGATGTCTAACTCTCTCTGGGTGGTGAGATGCGATATTTAGCTCTCTTTGTGTGGTGAGATTTGATGTCTAACTCTCTCTGGGTGGTGAGATGCGATATTTAGCTCTCTTTGTGTGGTGAGATTTGATGTCTAACTCTCTCTGGGTGGTGAGATGCGATATTTAGCTCTCTTTGTGTGGTGAGATTTGATGTCTAACTCTCTCTGGGTGGTGAGATGCGATATTTAGCTCTCTTTGTGTGGTGAGATTTGATGTCTAACTCTCTCTGGGTGGTGAGATACGATATTTAGCTCTCTTTGTGTGGTGAGATTCGATATTTAGCTTTCTCTGGGTGGTGAGATTCGATGTCTAGCTCTCTCTCTCTCTCTGGGTGGTGAGATTAGATATCTAGCTCTCTCTCTGGGTGGTGAGATTCGATATCTAGCTCTCCCTGGCTGGTGAGATTCGATGTCTAGCTCTCTCTGGGCGGTGAGATTCGATATCTAGCTCTCTCTGGGCGGTGAGATTCGATATCTAGCTCTCTCTGGGCGGTGAGATTCGATATCTAGCTCTCTCTCTCTCTCTCTCTCTCTCTGGGCGGTGAGATTCCATGTCTAGCTCTCTCTGGGCGGTGAGATTCGATGTCTAGCTCTCTCTCTCTGTCTGGGCGGTGAGATTCGATGTCTAGCTCTCTCTATCTGGGTGGTGAGATTCGATATCTAGCTCTCTCTCTGGGTGGTGAGATCCGATGTCTAGCCCTCCCTGGGTGGTGAGATGAGATGTCTAGCTCTCTATCTGGGTGGTGAGATTCGATATCTAGCTCTCTCTCTGGGTGGTGAGATCCGATGTCTAACCCTCCCTGGGTGGTGAGATTCGATTTCTAGCTCTCTCTGGGTGGTGAGATGCGATATTTAGCTCTCTTTGTGTGGTGAGATTCGATGTCTAGCTCTCTCTTGGTGGTGAGATTTGATGACTAGCTCTCTCTCTGGGTGGTGAGATTAGTTGTCTAGCTCTCTCTTGGTGGTGAGATTTGATGTCTAGCTCTCTCTCTTGGTGGTGAGATTTGATGTCTAGCTCTCTCTTGGTGATGAGATTCGATGTCTAACTCTCTCTTGGTGGTGAGATTTGATGTCTAGCTCTCTCTTGGTGGTGAGATTTGATGTCTAGCTCTCTCTTGGTGGTGAGATTTGATGTCTATCTCTCTCTTGGTGGTGAGATTTGATTTCTAGCTCTCTCTTGGTGGTGAGATTTGATTTCTAGTTCTCTCTCTGGGTGGTGAGATTTGATTTCTAGCTCTCTCTTGGTGGTGAGATTCGATGTCTAACTCTCTCTTGGTGGTGAGATTTGATTTCTAGCTCTCTCTTGGTTGTGATATTCGATGTCTAGCTCTCTCTGGGTGTTGAGACTCGATGTTTAACTCTCTCTTGGTGGTGAGATTTGATGTCTAGCTCTCTCTTGTTGGTGAGATTTGATGTCTAGCTCTCTCTTGGTGGTGAGATTCGATGTCTATCTCTTTCTTGGTGGTGATATTCGATGTCTAGCTCTCTCTGGGTGGTGGGACTCGATGTCTAACTGTCTCTTGGTGGTGAGATTTGATTTCTAGCTCTCTCTGGGTGGTGTGACTCGATGTCTAACTCTCTTGGTGGTGAGATTTGATTTCTAGCTCTCTCTCTTGGTAGTGAGATTTGTTTTCTAGCTCTCTCTTGGTGGTGATATTCGATGTCTAGCTCTCTCTGGGTGGTGAGACTCGATGTCTAGCTCTCTCTTGGTGGTGAGATTTGATGTCTAACTCTCTCTTGGTGGTGAGATTTGATGTCTAACTCTCTCTTGGTGGTGAGATTTGATGTCTAACTCTCTCTTGGTGGTGAGATTTGATGTCTAGCTCTCTCTTGGTGGTGAGATTTGATGTCTAGCTCTCTCTTGGTGGTGAGATTCGATGTCTAGCTCTCTCTGGGTGGTGAGATTCGATGTCTAGATCTCTCTGGGTGGTGAGATTCGATTTCTAGCTCTCTCTGGGTGGTGAGATGCGATATTTAGCTCTCTTTGTGTGGTGAGATTTGATGTCTAATTCTCTCTGGGTGGTGAGATAGATATTTAGCTCTCTTTGTGTGGTGAGATTCGATATTTAGCTCTCTCTGGGTGGTGAGATTCGATGTCTAGCTCTCTCTCTCTCTGGGTGGTGAGATTAGATATCTAGCTCTCTCTCTGGGTGGTGAGATTCGATATCTAGCTCTCCCTGGCTGGTGAGATTCGATGTCTAGCTCTCTCTGGGCGGTGAGATTCGATATCTAGCTCTCTCTGGGCGGTGAGATTCGATATCTAGCTATCTCTCTGGGCGGTGAGATTCGATATCTAGCTCTCTCTGGGCGGTGAGATTCGATATCTAGCTCTCTCTGGGCGGTGAGATTCGATATCTAGCTCTCTCTGGGCGGTGAGATTCGATGTCTAGCTCTCTCTCTCTGGGCGGTGAGATTCGATGTCTAGCTCTCTCTATCTGGGTGGTGAGATTCGATATCTAGCTCTCTCTCTGGGTGGTGAGATCCGATGTCTAGCCCTACCTGGGTGGTGAGATGAGATGTCTAGCTCTCTATCTGGGTGGTGAGATTCGATATCTAGCTCTCTCTCTGGGTGGTGAGATCCGATGTCTAGCCCTCCCTGGGTGGTGCGATTCGATTTCTAGCTCTCTCTGGGTGGTGAGATGCGATATTTAGCTCTCTTTGTGTGGTGAGATTCGATGTCTAGCTCTCTCTTGGTGGTGAGATTTGATGACTAGCTCTCTCTTGGTGGTGAAATTTGATGTCTAGCTCTCTCTTGGTGGTGAAATTTGATGTCTAGCTCTCTCTTGGTGGTGAAATTTGATGTCTAGCTCTCTCTTGGTGGTGAAATTTGATGTCTAACTCTCTCTTGGAGGTGAGATTCGATGTCTAGCTCTCTCTTGGTGGTGAGATTTGATGTCTAGCTCTCTCTGGGTGGTAAGATTAGATATCTTGCTCTCTCTGGGTGGTGAGATTAGATATCTAGCTCTCTGTGGGTGGTGAGATTAGATATCTAGCTCTCTCTTGGTAGTGAGACTCGAGATCTAGCTCTCTCTTTGGATGGTGAGATTTGATGTCTAGCTCTCTTTTGGTGGTGAGATTTGATGTCTAGCTCTCTCTTGGTGGTGAGATTTGATGTCTAGCTCTCTCTTGGTGGTGAGATTTGATGTCTAGCTCTCTCTTGGTGATGAGATTCGATGTCTAACTCTCTCTTGGTGGTGAGATTTGATGTCTAGCTCTCTCTTGGTGGTGAGATTTGATGTCTAGCTCTCTCTTGGTGGTGAGATTTGATGTCTATCTCTCTCTTGGTGGTGAGATTTGATTTCTAGCTCTCTCTTGGTGGTGAGATTTGATTTCTAGCTCTCTCTCTGGGTGGTGAGATTTGATTTCTAGCTCTCTCTTGGTGGTGAGATTCGATGTCTAACTCTCTCTGGGTGGTGAGATTTGATTTCTAGCTCTCTCTTGGTGGTGATATTCGATGTCTAGCTCTCTCTGGGTGTTGAGACTCGAAGTTTAACTCTCTCTTGGTGGTGAGATTTGATGTCTAGCTCTCTCTTGTTGGTGAGATTTGATGTCTAGCTCTCTCTTGGTGGTGAGATTCGATGTCTATCTCTTTCTTGGTGGTGATATTTGATTTCTAGCTCTATCTGGGTGGTGTGACTCGATGTCTAACTCTCTTGGTGGTGAGATTTGATTTCTTGCTCTCTCTCTTGGTAGTGAGATTTGTTTTCTAGCTCTCTCTTGGTGGTGATATTCGATGTCTAGCTCTCTCTGGGTGGTGAGACTCGATGTCTAGCTCTCTCTTGGTGGTGAGATTTGATGTCTAACTCTCTCTTGGTGGTGAGATTTGATGTCTAACTCTCTCTTGGTGGTGAGATTTGATGTCTAACTCTCTCTTGGTGGTGAGATTTGATGTCTAGCTCTCTCTTGGTGGTGAGATTTGATGTCTAGCTCTCTCTGGGTGGTGAGATTTGATGTCTAGCTCTCTCTTGGTGGTGAGATTTGATGTCTAGCTCTCTCTTGGTGGTGAGATTCGATGTCTAGCTCTCTCTGGGTGGTGAGATTCGATGTCTAGCTGTCTCTGGGTGGTGAGACTCGATGTCTAGCTCTCTCTGGGTGGTGAGACTCGATGTCTAGCTCTCTCTTGGTGGTGAGATTCGATGTCTAGCTCTCTCTTGGTGGTGAGATTCGATGTCTAGCTCTCTCTTAGTAGTGAGATTCGATGTCTAGCTCTCTCTGAGTGGTGAGACTCGATGTCTAGCTCTCTCTGAGTGGTGAGACTCGAGATCTAGCTCTCTCTGGGTGGTGAGACTCGATGTCTAGCTCTCTCTGAGTGGTGAGACTCGATGTCTAGCTCTCTCTGAGTGGTGAGACTCGATGTCTAGCTCTCTCTGGGTGGTGAGACTCGATGTCTAGCTCTCTCTGGGTGGTGAGACTCGATGTCTAGCTCCCTCTGAGTGGTGAGACTCGATGTCTAGCTCTCTCTGAGTGTTGAGACTCGATGTCTAGCTCTCTCTGAGTGGTGAGACTCGATGTCTAGCTCTCTCTGTGTGGTGAGATTCATTCTTGAAGCCGTCGATCAGGATAACATATAGTAGACAGATTCTAATTCCTGGCCAACGTTTTAAAGAGAATCAAACAAGCCGAAGTAACGGGATGAATCGTGTCAGGTGACATAGTAGTGCCATCGCCTGTCCTTGTGGAGGTTGGAGGTTCAGATTGCAGTTGAGACCAAACTGTATTCCGACCTGAAGGTCTCGGGATCAATCCAACCTCTGGGTACACGAACTGGCAACGCCAACACACGATGCTCAGAGCTAGTTCAAGGAACACACACTTCATTCATCGTCGTGGGGTGCCGTCTCCGCATCGAAGGTTGACTGCCATGGAGCGCCATTCCACTCTGTTTCTTGTTTTGATGGTGCAGATTGCGATAGGCTGGCATGTCTATCTTTTGATGGAAAGCGTCCATGTTAGTCTTGGTCTGCCTCTGCCTCTTTTACCTTGTATTTTCCCTTCCAATATTACTTTTAGCAGGCTGTTGTGTCTTTTAACACGCCCCCGAAATTTCATTTGTCTTGTTTGAATTGCGTTTAGTAGTTCTCTTTTCATTTTTAGTTGTTTTAAAACTTTATCGTTTGCTTTCTTTTCTTTCCATCCAATTCTATCTATTCCTCTATAAATCTATATTTCAAAGGCTTCACTTTTCTGTTCTGTTTTCTTGTTTAATGTCTATGTTTCTGTACCATACATGAATATTGAAAATATACTTTTTGCCATATCTATTCTTTTGTTTATTTTAGTTTTACATTTTCCATCATTGGTTATAGTATGTCCCAGATAGTTGTAGCTCTGAACTGTCTCCATGTGTATTCCTTCAACTTTGATGTTTATTTGTCGGTCTTGAGAATTTTCTTTCCCAATGATCATAATTTTAGTCTTTTTGGTATTCATATCTAATCCGTATTGTTTGCTTATCATGTTTATTTCATTAAGTAATTGTAGATCTTTAGGATTTTCTGCTAGTAATACAGTATCATCAGCATATCTTAGGTTATTGATTATCTTTCCATTAATGTTTAGGCCTAGCATCTCTGTGATGTTTTTAAAGATTTGCTCAGTATATAGCTTGAACAAGCTTGGTGATAGGTTGCATCCTTGTCTTACTCCTCTTTTTATATCAGTGGGTGTAGAGTTCTCTTTGTTATATTTTCTTATTGCTTTTTGCTCCCAGTATAAATTACATATTAGTCGTTTGTCTGTATCGTCTAGATTTATATCTTTTAGGCAGTCTATAAGTTGATTATGGTGTATTCTATCAAATGCTTTGGTGTAGTCTATGAAGCAGGCATATATTGGTTTGTTTACTTCTATGTAATTTTCAATCAATGTCCTCATGCAGAATATGTCTTCTTTTGTTCCATTATTTTTTCTGAATCCATATTGCTGATCATCTAATTCAGTATTAATTTTATTGTGAATCCTTCCCGGTATAACATTTAGTAAAATTTTTGTTATCTGAATCATTATGCTTATTGTTCTAAAATCACTGAATTCAACTGCACCATTCTTTTTAGGCAATGCAATGAAAGTTGGTGTTTTTTAAGTTCATTTGGTATGTATCCTGTATGGTATATGTCATTGCATATGTTTTTAGTCAATTCAATGCCAAAGCTTCTAGGGCCTGTATCATCTCTATTTGTTTATTGTCAGGTCCTGCTGCACTTCCCCTTTTCATTGTTTTTATAGTTTTTCCACTTCAGATTTTAAAATTGTATAGCTGGATGTACATTTTATAAATGGTTTTTCGTCATGACATATTTCTGTTGTATATTCCTGCCATCTATCGATTATATCTTTGTTGTCTCTTAGCATTCTTCCTTCTTTGTTTGCAATGCATCCGCTTCCTGCAGCTTTTTTGTTTTTATTAGTCATTCTCTTTATTTCTGTGTGCATCCCTCTTAAATTTTTTTTTCCTTTCCATAGTTTCGACTTCTAGACATCTTTGGTACTTCATTACCCAATGACAATTGTCTTGTTACTTTGACATCGTCTTTCTTTTTTTTTTATGCAACGCTGTGAATAATGTGCTTGTCTACTGTTGAAGTTAATATCTGGGTTCAATTTTCTTTCGTTCTTTCTTTCTTTCTTTCTTTCTTTCTTTCTTTCTTTCTTTCTTTCTTTCTTTCTTTCTTTCTTTCTTTCTTTCTATCTTTCTATCTTTCTATCTTTCTATCTTTCTTTCTTTCTTTCTCTCTTTCTTATTTTATCTCTTTCTTTCTTTCTCTCTTTCTTTGTTATCTCTTTCTTTCTTCCTTTCTTTTTTTTCTTTCTTTCTTTCTTTCTTTCTTTCTTTCTTTCTTTCTTTCTTTCTTTCTTTCTTTCTTTCTCTCTTTCTTTCTTTCTTTCTTTCTTTCATTCTTTCTTTCTCTCTCTCTTTCTTTCTTTCTTTCTTTCTTTCTTTCTTTCTTTATCTCTTTCTTTCTTTCTTTCTTACTTTATCTCTTTCTTTCTCTTTTTCTCTCTTTCTTTCTCTCTCTCTTTCTTTCTTTATCTCTTTCTTTCTTTCTTTCTCTCATTCTTTCTTTCTTTCTCTCTTTCTCTTTCTTTCTTTCTTTCTCTCTCTCTTTCTTTCTTTCTTTCTTTCTTTCTCTCTTTCTTTCTTTCTTTCTTTCTTTCTCACTTTCTTTCTTTCTTTCTTTCTTTCTCTCTCTTTTTCTTTCTTTCTTTCTCTCTTTCTTTCTTTCTTTCTTTCTTTTTTCTTTCTTTCTTTCTTTCTATCTTTCTATCTTTCTATCTTTCTATCTTTCTTTCTTTCTTTCTCTCTTTCTTATTTTATCTCTTTCTTTCTTTCTCTCTTTCTTTGTTATCTCTTTCTTTCTTCCTTTCTTTTTTTCTTTCTTTCTTTCTTTCTTTTTCTTTCTTTCTTTCTTTCTTTCTTTCTTTCTTTCTTTTTCTTTCTTTCTTTCTTTCTTTCTCTCTTTCTTTCTTTCTTTCATTCTTTCTTTCTCTCTCTCTTTCTTTCTTTCTTTCTTTCTTTCTTTCTTTATCTCTTTCTTTCTTTCTTTCTTACTTTATCTCTTTCTTTCTCTCTTTCTCTCTTTCTTTCTCTCTCTCTTTCTTTCTCTCTCTCTTTCTTTCTTTATCTCTTTCTTTCTTTCTTTCTTTCTCTCTTTCTTTCTTTCTTTCTTTCTCTCTTTCTCTTTCTTTCTTTCTTTCTTTCTTTCTTTCTTTCTCTCTCTCTTTCTTTCTTTCTTTCTTTCTTTCTCTCTTTCTTTCTTTCTTTCTTTCTTTCTTTCTTTCTTTCTTTCTTTCTTTCTCACTTTCTTTCTTTCTTTCTTTCTCTCTCTTTTTCTTTCTTTCTTTCTCTCTTTCTTTCTTTCTTTTTTTTTTCTTTCTTTCTTTCTTTCTCTCTTTCTTTCTTTCTCTCTCTCTTTCTTTCTTTCTTTCTCTTTTTCTTTCTATCTTTCTTTCTCTCTTTCTTTCTTTCTTTCTTTCTTTCTTTCTTTCTTCTTTTCGACAAATGCATTTTCGGAGTTAAACAAGGCTCTGAAATGTTACCAGAGATGTGGAAAATTAAGTCGACTTGGTGTGATACTCACCACATTACTCACCACATTACGCACCACAATACTCACCACATTACTCACCACAATACTCACCACTATACTCAACACAATACTCACCACATTACTCACCACAATACTCACCACATTACGCACTACATTACTCTCTACAATACTCACTACAATACTCAGCACATTACTCAGCACATTACTCAGCACATTACTCAGCACATTACTCACCACAATACTCAGCACATTACTCACTACATTACTCTCTACAATACTCACTACAATACTCACCACAATACTCACCACAATACTCAGCACATTACTCAGCACATTACTCAGCACATTACTCAGCACATTACTCAGCACATTACTCAGCACAATACTCACCACAACACTCACCACAATACTCACCACAATACTCACCACAATACTTACCACATTACTCACTACATTATTATCTACAATACTCACTATACTACTCAACACAATACTCACCACAATACTCACCACATTACTCAGCACATTACTTACCACATTACTCACTACAATACTTACCACATTACTCACCACATTACTCACCACAATACTCACCACAATACTCACCACATTACTCACCACATTACTCACCACAATACTCACCACAATACTCACCACATTACTCAGCACAATACTCACCACAATACTCACCACAATACTCACCACAATACTCACCACAATACTCACCACATTACTCACCACAATACTCACCACAATACTCACCACAATACTTACCACAATACTTACCACAATACTCACCACAATACTCACCACATTACTCACCACAATACTTACCACAATACTTACCACAATACTCACCACAATACTCACCACATTACTCACCACAATACTCACCTCAATACTCACCACATTACTCACCACAATACTCACCACAATACTCACCACAATACTCACCACAATACTCACCACAATACTTACCACATTACTCACTACAATACTTACCACATTACTCACCACATTACTCAGCACATTACTCACCACATTACTCACCACAATACTCTCCACAATACTCACCACATTACTCAGCACAATACTCACCACAATACTTACCACATTACTCACCACATTACTCACTACAATACTCACCACATTACTCACCACAATACTCACCACAATACTCACCACAATACTCACCACAATACTCACAACATTACTCACTACAATACTCACCACAATACTCACCACAATACTCTCTACAATACTCACTACATTACTCTCTACAATACTCACTACTATACTCACCACAATACTCACCACAAGACTCACTACAATACTCACCACAATACTCAGCACAATACTCACCACAATACTCTCCACATTACTCACCACATTACTCACTACAATACTCACTACAATACTCATCACAATACTCACCACATTACTCACCACATTACTCACTACATTACTCACTACAATACTCACTACAATACTCACCACAATACTCACTACAATACTCACTACAATACTCACTACAATACTCACTACAATACTCACCACATTACTCACCACATTACTCACTACAATACTCACTACAATACTCACCACAATACTCACTACATTACTCACCACATTACTCACTACATTACTCACTTCAATACTCACTACAATACTCACTACATTACTCACCACATTACTCACCACATTACTCACCACATTACTCATAGTTTGTGGCTGATATGGGCAAATATGGGCACTACCATTATACATTTCCGACGTCACAAGACGAGACGGGTACATATTTTTGGAAGATGAACAAAATGGCGACATATTACGAGAAAGAGATAATAAAATCAGTCCGGCTAGATTTGCTCAGCCTTCACCTCAAAGATTGATCAATTTCTCTAGTTACAACAGTCAAAGCTTTGACTTCCATTGTCTCTTAGCTCCCTGGGAGGGGGGGGGGGCTTTGAGGGGCTGGCACGTGTAGTTGTTCACGATGTCTCCTCCCAATAAAGAACACACAATAACTAGGTAAACTCTTGGCGCGTTGACGATTCATAATGTGATTATACGCGATATATTTTTATTCTGGCGCTCTCGACAAGCAAACAGCTAAATCTGTTCTTATCTTTATTTGGCTGACTCATAGTTCTATCTGTTAGAGCCAAGCTTAACTCGTCGGCACTGGTTTTTGTGTCACACTTCTATACTGTATTATGTCCCACAATACAAACAACTCAAGAGTATGCAAGACAATTGGCTCGGATTTACTCCGCATTTTTTTTATTGGTTGCTCTAAAGGGTTTGACAATAATATTTTCAAACAAATCTCTCTTAGATATAGTTTCGAATTCATTTTTTCAAATGTGTATATTGTGAAGAATATAAAATTACGTACTTTTTTTTTATTCCATTTTTAGCTCGTCTGGTACGTTTCTGATTGTATGGACTCACATTTATTTCTATAATTTATTTGCTTTTTATACTTATTATTCTCATTTTCACTGCGCTATTCTTCTGTTTAAAAAAAAAAAAAAAAAGTAAAGCACCCCGTCAAGTCAAGTGGCGTATAGGGGAATATGGTGTTAGTGACCATACATTTTACAGACCTTCGGCACATGTTTTTTGGGGTAATGTGGTCGGTATTACACTAGTGCCGCTTTACTTTCCCAGAAAAAAAATCCGGTACCCATTAAGGGCTGGGTGAACCGGAAACCCCGGCTGGGATGGAACCCTACCTCTTGTCCTTTGTAGTCCAGTTCACTAACCACTGAGCTATCGTGGCTCCCCTACTACTTCTTTACGGTTTGATATTTAACCAGAAATTGTCAACCTAAGGGCAAAGGTATTAGGCAACTCACCATGTTAATTCTTGACAAAGAAACTAAGGAATCAGTCAAAGAGTCTTTTACTCAATTAACGTATATACAGCCTTACAGTTGAATGTTACAATACAGGCGTGAGGAGAGCATCAGGTGCATAAAGTAACGCACTGAGTTGGTGATTATGTGAACGAGGGTTCCAACACAGACTGGTGTGCATTCGGTAAAGCTGATAAAGAAATGAATAATAGAACAAAGAAGTATGTGTTAGCACTCGGAAAAATTGACAGACAAACAACAATAGAAAAAAACGAAGAACAATATATGGTCCGAAGTGGGATCGAACCCGTACTCAGTGGCACCGCGCCTTGCCACGAGAAGCCGAACGCTTGGCACACTGCCACGCAGCCAACTAAAAAATTGGCTATTGCAGTAGTGTCTTACACGATGACGTTCTCAATGACTATAGCATAGGGTAACGATCACAGACCGGAAATAAATTGTATATTAGTACTTTCCTATTAATGCAAGTATCTCCCAGTAGGGCTGAATACTTGTGTTGTAGACAAACATTTATTGGACGAAACAGCACGAATAGTAGTTCCCAGTGGTTATATACTGGGTACAAATAATAATACATAAATATTATTATATGGGGAACTTCCGAGGCAATAATAGGGAATAATAGAACAAAGAAGTATGTGTTAGCACTCGGAAAAATTGACAGACAAACAACAATAGAAAAAAACGAAGAACAATATATGGTCCGAAGTGGGATCGAACCCGTACTCAGTGGCACCGCGCCTTGCCACGAGAAGCCGAACGCTTGGCACACTACCACGCAGCCAACTAAAAAATTGGCTATTGCAGTAGTGTCTTACACGATGAATTATGATTTTAATATTTATGTATTATTATTTGTACCCAGTATATAACCACTGGGAACTACTATTCGTGCTGTTTCGTCCAATAAATGTTTGTCTACAACACAAGTATTCAGCCCTACTGGGAGATACTTGCATTAATAGGAAAGTACTAATATACAATTTATTTCCGGTCTGTGATCGTTACCCTATGCTATAGTCATTGAGATCGCCTTTCGTGGAAGACACTACTGCAATAGCCAATTTTTTAGTTGGCTGCGTGGCAGTGTACCAAGCGTTCGGCTTCTCGTGGCAAGGCGCGGTGCCACTGAGTACGGGTTCGATCCCACTTCGGACCATATATTGTTCTTCGTTTTTTTCTATTGTTGTTTGTCTGTCAATTTTTCCGAGTGCTAACACATACTTCTTTGTTCTATTATTCCCTATTATCGCCTCGGAAGTTCCCCATATAATAATATTTATGTATTATTATTTGTACCCAGTAAAGAAATGAATGCCTGGCTCATTGAACTGGGGGGGGGGGGGAGAATGTAAATGTAGAGGACTTGAGCACTGGTCTCATCACTTCCATTTGCTACGGCCTAGTTTTGTGAAATATTGATTCACTACCCTGCAATATATGGCGCGATACATTCATTTGTAATATTTACAGGTGGGAGATGGAGTGGTCTAGACAAGAGTCAAAAGGCCTCTGGACAACAGAATTTCTCAGAAATCGCCATAGGTTGTAGACATTTTCCTCTTCGAATCCGAGGTTTACTTCGTGGCTTTAACTTTCTCCATTCTCTACGATCCGATGTCTAGTCCTCCCTGTGAAGTGAGATCCGATGTCTAGTCCCCTCTGAAAAGTGAGATCCGATGTCTAGTCTTCTATGTGAAGCGAGATCCGATGCCTAGTCCTCTCTGTGAAGTGAGATCCTATGTCTAGCCTTCTCTGTGAAGTGAGATTCAATGTCTAGTCTTCTCTGTGACGTAAGATTCGATGTCTAGTCCTCTCTGTAAGATCCGATGTCTAGTCCTCTCTGTGAAGTAAGATTCGATGTCTAGTCCTATCTGTGAAGTAAAATCCGATGTCTAGCCCTCACTGTGAAGTTAGATCCGATGTCTAGCCCTCCCTGTGAAGTTAGATCCGATGTCTAGCCCTCCCTGTGAAGTGAGATCCGATGTCTAGCCCTCTCTGTGAAGTGAGATCCGATGTCTAGCCCTCTCTGTGGAGTAAGATCCGATGTCTGGCCCTCTCTGTGAAGTGAAATCCGATGTCTAGTCCTCTCTGTGAAGTGAAATCCAGTGTCTAGCCTTCCCTTTTGATTGAAATCCGATGTCTAGCCCTCTCTGTGAAGTGAGTTCCGATGCCTAGCCCTTTCTGTGAAGTGAGATCCGATGTCTAGCCCTCTCTGTGAAGTGAGTTCTGATGTCTAGCCCTTTCTGTGAAGTGAGATCCGATGTCTAGCCCTCCCTGTGAAGTGAGTTCCGATGTCTAGCCCTTTCTGTGAAGTGAGATCCGATGTCTAGCCCTCCCTGTGAAGTAAGATCCGATGTCCAGCCCTCTCTGTGAAGTGAGATCCGAAATCTAGCCCTCTCTGTGAAGTGAGATCCGTTGTCTAGTCCTCCCTGTGAAGTGAGATCCTGTCTCTAGCTCTTTCGAACGACAACGAAAACAGGAGGACCAGTATGCGCTCTGCGCATGTTAAGAGTCGTTGGCTGAAATCTATCCAGAGTTTGCAGAAGACGGATGTGTCGGGCTGAAATGTGCAGATACCGCGACATGTATATTTGCGACACAACGCATCTACGTTCACTTAAAGACTTAAGGTAAAAGAAATGGAGGCTCCATGGAGGTAAGTGAAACACTGGATCAGCATACCTGTCCCCCAATGCAGCGACGGCGGTCTATCGCACTGACCGTTCTAGGCACTGAACTCGTGAGATAAACGTGACTCACACACAGTTTGACGCGTGTTTACAATTACTGCATCCTTGGTGTCACCACAATACACGCCCCTAGATGTCTCTTGAAGGAAACTGAGCACCAAGGGTGTACCATCAGTGCATTATGTTCATTCTTCACTGTAATCAAAGTAAGCAACAAAATTGGTACAGTATTTTTGTGCAATTTTTACTTAATAAAGTGTCGGTACTCAGTATTTATGCCATATATTAGTACGATATATTGCTGCAACATAGTGACGCGGTGCTTTGGTGCAGCTTATTGACGCATTGTGTTGGTACAGAACATTGACGCACCGTGTTGGTACAGTACATTGACATACCGTGTTGGCACAGTACATTGACGCATTGTGTTGGTACAGTAGTACATGACGTATTATGTTGGTACAGTAGTACATGACGCATTATGTTGGTTCAATAGTAAATGACGCATTATGTTGGTACAGTACATTGATGCATCATAATGACGCAGTGATTGACGTAATAAATGAACGCCGTAGGTGACTTCCCTTCAGTGACTAGCAACAGTTTACCAAACAAATATTTCCTCCCCTGGCCGGAGTCGTTATCTCGCTGATGTTGACGTTATCAGGGTCATGTGGCTCCTGGGCTATTTTTAATTCGAGACCTATTCGGCTACAATAAAAGACAATAACTTACGAATGTCACAACTTTGCAAATAAGACAAGACAACAAAGACAGGTCTCCGAAAAGTTATATAACGCCATCGTGGAAGTGTCGCCAACAAGAAACGCCAACAAGAAACGTCATGTAGCAACAAAAGTAACAAACAAATGGACGTCGTTAGAATTAAATATAGAAAAGACGACTACAGGGAGCAAATAAAAAGAAATGAAGATAAAGTGTAATGTAAAAAAGAGAATGAACAGAAACAATCCCAAATGGGTTTAAAAAACCAAAGCTAGCTATGGGGATGTTTTCTAAAGTGAAACGACTCGACTGTGCTCATTGAAGCATGAGTTATTTTGCTGTTTTTTTAATGCAGTTATCTGTTTGCGTATGCACCACGAGCCGTTCATTTTTATCCACGCTTCCGAAAACTAATTGCTCACAGATGTTGTATTATTTTGTAATCGCCAGCACTGTTCGCTGTATATGTCCATATAGGTGATCTTCACAGTATTCATACGCCAGAAGCGACTGTGGCAGTTCGCTGTTGGCTGACAAATGCCCATAGTCATACCCACAGTCATGTCCACAGTCGTGCCCATAGTCATGCCCATAGTCGAGTCCACAGTCATGCACATAGTCATGTCCATGCTAATTTCTTTGTGCTGTTGTACAGTTCTTTCATATTCCTTTTATTTGCTGCTTCTTCTGCCTCTTTAGCTAGTTCATCTATATATTTCATCTTATCCCTTTTAATGCATCTTCTCACTTCTTTGTTCACCTCTGTGTAAGCTTCCTGTGTCTTGGCTTTATTACTTCTTGTTTTGCTTTTATTTATGTCTGCTTTCTTGTTATTTCTTTCTTTAATTTTATCCAGGGTCTCTGCTGTCATTCATGCCTCTTTTCCCCAGTGTTTCTTCGCATGTCTCTTTCCATATATTTTTTACCTGTTTCCAATGATCTTCTATATTTATTGCATTTTCTAATTGTTGGAGGACTTGGTATTTGTTTGATATTGTGATTGCGAATTTATCTTTAATTCCTTGTTCTTTAAGAAACCCTACATTGAAATACTTTCTACCCTTATTCGTTGTAGGATACCTTTTTAATTTAATTTTAAGTTTGGCTAACAGAAGATGATGATCAGAAGCTATATCTGCCCCTCTATTTACTTTTACATCATGTAAGGATGACTTAAACTTATTATTAATACATATGTGATCAATTTGGTTTTCCGTTCTATGATCTGGTGACACCCATGTAGTTTTGTGTATTCTTTTATGTTGGAATATTGTTCCTCCTAGGCTCATTTGATTAAGGGCGCAGAAATTCACAAATATCTCTCCATTCTCGTTTATATCTCCAAGTCCATGTTTTCCCATAATCTCTTCGAAGCCTCTGTTGTCTGATCCTACCTTAGCATTTAGGTCTCCCATCAAGATTATAATATCCTTGGCTCGTCTTGCATCCATCTGACATTGTAGCTGTTTATAAAAATCATCTTTAACTGAGTCATCCTTATCGTTGGTTGGTGCATAGCATTGTATAATGTGTAATTTTATTTTGTTTTTGGTTGTTCTAAATGTTGCTCTCACCAGTCTTGGTCCCACTGCCTCCCATTCTATTAGTGTCTTCTGTGCATTCTTTGATAGCATTATAGCTACCCCTTCGCTATGTTGTGCTCCTGGTCCCTGGTGTCCTGATGATAAAATCATCTCCCCTGTATTCAATTTTATTCTCTCCGCTCCCAGCCATCTTGTTTCACACATTCCCAGGATATCTATCTTGTAGTTAGTCATTTCTGCTGCCACTTGTGCCGCTTTTCCCTGTTCGTTAAGGGTACGAACATTCCAGATGCCAATTCTGGAGGATTTCCTGGTAGACAAAGGGTGAGTCGGCAACCCGGACTCCTTATGGCTTTCTCCGGATTGCGTCATACGTCTCTTAGACAGAGAGCCCTTCTCTTTCCTGGTTGACGGATTAACTTTATCTTTCTTTGACTTGTTCATGTTTGTGAAGTTTTTTCGGCTTACTTTTTTTACAGTATGGGATAGCCAGTCCCATGCCTAACCCTCCTTTCTCGCCTCTTACGAACATGCCTGGTAGGGTACAGCGCCGTTATTCTTTACTCCCCTTTCGGGCCCCGGCAGCGCACGGACGGTCATGCCCACAGTCATGCCTATAGTCGTGCCCATAGTTGTGCCCATAGTCGTGCCCACAGTCATGCCTATAGTCGTGCCCACAGTCATGCCTATAGTCGTGCCCATAGTCGTGCCCATAGTCGTGCCCACAGTCATGTCTATAGTCGTGCCCATAGTCGTGCCCATAGTCGTGCCCACAGTCATGCCTATAGTCGTGCCCACAGTCGTGCCCATAGTCGTGCTCACAGTCGTGCCCATAGTAGTACCCATAGTCGTGCCCATAGTCGTGCTCACAGTCGTGCCCATAGTCGTGCCCATAGTCGTGCTTACAGTCGTGCCCATAGTAGTACCCATAGTCGTGCCCATAGTCGTGCCCACAGTCGTGCCCACAGGCGTGTCCACAGTCGTGCTCATAGTCGTGCCGATAGTCGTGCCCACAGTCGTGCCCACAGTCGTGCCCATAGTTGTGCCCACATTTGTGCCCACAGTCGTGCCCATAGTCGTACCCACATTCGTGCCCACAGTCGTGTTCATTATCGTGCCCACATTCGTGTCCATAGTCGTGCCCACATTCGTGTTCATTATCGTGCCCACAGTAGTACCCATTGTAGTGCCCACAGTCGTGTTCATTATCGTGCCCACAGTAGTACCCATTGTAGTGCCCACAGTCGTGTTCATTATCGTGCCCACAGTAGTACCCATTGTAGTGCCCACAGTCGTGTTCATTATAGTGCTCACAGTCTTGCCCACAGTAGTACCCATTGTAGTGCCCACAGTCGTGCCCACAGTAGTACCCATTGTAGTGCCCACAGTTGTGCCCACAGTCGTGCCCACAGTCGTGTTCATTATCGTGTCCACAGTTGTGCCCACAGTAGTACCCATTGTAGTGCCCACAGTCTTGTCCATAGTCAACTCCATTGTAATGCCAACAGTCGTGTCCATAGTCGTGCCCAATGTAGTGCCCACAGTCGTGCCCACAATAGTGTCCACAGGAGTCCACATTATTGTTCTGTCCTGCCTAGGCTAGCCTTCGCCGCCACTGTCTAATATAGGGATCTAGATTCACACCTTTCAAAGTCCTTCACTCTACACATCTCTCTGAGGTTGATATCTTCAGTTACATTAGCTGTGCATGTGATGCATTATGTTTGACGATAGGTGTCCTCTTTCGACCAGTCCAATACGTCCGACTTCAGCGTGACTATTTTGGGTACCAGATTGCCTTCCCTCTCGATCACTGATTGTTCGGGCGAGGGTGACTGCATGAGAGCCATCACGAGATGGTGTAGTGGAATTGTTAATCAGCCGTAGCCGTTGTCGCTGATACACGCCGGAAGTCGTTGATTACTTTCAGCGCAGACGTTGTGAAGTAGTTGATGTCATCAAGTTCACTGTCTCAAATGTGTGGTATTTGAGCACCGGGCTACTTTCATTTTGAGAGTTCTCGTTTCGCCACACTGACTTGTCTGTTTCTACAACCACCATTCGGAAACGTAGAGATCACCAGGTTTGGCTCACTGCTGCGCAGAGATTACCAGGTTTGGCTCACTGTTGCGCAGAGATTACCAGGTTTGGCTCACTGTTGCGCAGAGATCATCAGGTTTGGCTCACTGTCGCGCAGATGTCATCAGATTTGGCTCACTGTCGCGCAAAGATCACCAGGTTTGACTCACTGTCGCGCAGAGATCACCAGGTCTGACTTACTGTGGCGCAGAGATCACCAGGTTTGGCTCACTATCGTGCAGAGATCACCAGGTTTGGCTCACTGTCACGCAGAAATCACCAAGTTTGGCTCACTGTCACGCAGAAATCACCAGGTTTGGTTCACTGCCGAGCGGAGATCACCAGGTTTGGTTCACTGTCGCGCAGACATCACCAGGATTGACTTACTATTGGTGCAGAGATCAACAGGTTTGGCTCACTGTCGCACAGAGATCAACAGGTTTGGTTCACTGTCGCGCAGAAATCACCAGGTTTTGTTCACTGCCGAGCGGAGATCACCTGGCTTGGTTCACTGTCGCGAAGAGATCACCAGGTTTGACTCACTGTCGCGCAGAGATCAACAGGTTTGATTCACTGTCGCGCGGAGATCACCAGGTCTGACTCACTGTCGCGCAGAGATCACCAGGTTTATCTAACTGTCACGCAGTGATCACTAGGTTTGGCTCACTGTCATGCAGAGATCACTAGGTTTGGCTCACTGTCACGCAGAGATCACTAGGTTTATCTCACTGTCACGCAGAGATCACTAGGTTTGGCTCACTGTCGCGCAGTGATTACTAGGTTTGGCTCACTGTCGCGCAGAGATCAGCAGGTTTGACTCACTGTCGCGCAGAGATCACCAGGTTTGACTCACTGTCGCGCAGAGATCACCAGGTTTATCTCACTGTCGCGCAGAGATCACTAGGTTTGGCTCACTGTCGCGCAGTGATCACTAGGTTTGGCTCACTGTCACGCAGAGATCACTAGGTTTGGCTCACTGTCACGCAGAGATCACTAGGTTTGGCTCACTGCCGCGCAGAGATCACTAGGTTTTGCTCACTGTCAAGCAGAGATCACTAGGTTTGGCTCACTGTCAAGCAGAGATCACTAGGTTTGGCTCACTGTCGCGCAGTGATCACTAGGCTTGGCTCACTGTCGCGGAGATCAGCAGGTTTGGCTCACTGTTACTGCAATAAACAATCAGCTTTGAATCATAGACTACTCTCTTTTTTCAGCGCTATCTGGCGTTTTGTACACAGCAGCGAAATTAGTTGCTGGCTAGACAGACTCACTTTACAGAAGGGATTTGGACAAAGAGTGAAACTTGCCTGTTTAATCAACGTCTCCATTTTATAACGTTCGGCGTTACTCATTAGCGACTTCGTGGACTTAACCTGGATTAGCGACCACGTAATTATTGGTGAGCGGAAATGAATGCAGTAGGAAGGAAGACAATGGGTCGCCTGCGTGGATAACCAGAGAGGGGCTCGGATAAACACATAATGAAGTGCGTAGTTCCAATGGCAGGCCTCACAACTAATTCCCTGTGGGAGGTACACTTGGATGATCCTCCCTGAGGTTTATGGGACACATCGACTGTAACCATTCGCCGCATTTTGCATGAAGTTTTTCTTTTCTGAGGAGAATATGTGCACCTGTAGTGTCTTCTTCATATTTATATCTCTGATTTATTTTCTGAGTTGAAAGGATCTTCTTTAGTAACATTTTTTAGCGTTAACGAATTCTTACCTGTCCATCATTTCTGTTTACCTTTGTCAGAGACAGAATCTATGTTAATTTCGCATCGCAGCGTTTTTTTTGTGTGGACGTGTGTAGATGCGACATGAAGACCCTGAACCTAAACTCTGTAACCACTGGGAAGAAATAGCTGCAGACCATAATCTTTGGAACCATACTATTAACCTCCAACTCAAACAAGAAGCAGACAGCTTCATAGAAAAAGAGAATATACGGTGAAAGAAAATTAAAAAGAACATTTCTATGGGCGCTGGAACATCCATAGTCAACTATGACTGACGAGGCTACTATAGTCAACTATGACAGACGAGGCTACTCTACCAAGGACATGCACCCAGATGTAGCTTGTAGCATTTAGTCGAAGGGCATGGGCCCACGTGGTGCTGGATCGAAAACCAAACTGTTGAGCGGCTTGGTCCTAAACCTTTGACCACTACTCCAATATGTTTTGTGATCTAGACCGTGGTGTCCAGCCGGCCGTTTGGACTTGTCCAGTTAAATCAAGAATATTTGTGAGTATAGCACTCGTGAGGTGTAATCAAGTTTCTCTTCATTCATACTCTGGCCGGTGCGTGAGCTTTTATATGTCTTTTACTAGCCGTGGTTTTACATAGGCGAAAAGCGCACTGTGACACATCAAGCGTGAGATGTGATCGGTGAAATAAAGTGTGGGCGTGGTCATAAAACACCTTTCTTTGAGTGTTTTCATCATATTCAACAGAGACATTCCTGTGATTAGATCGCCACAGTTTATTACGTCCACTGTGATTATTACATCGTACACTATACTTTCGTAGGAGCAATATTAGACCGACCCACGGTCCCTGCTGGACATCAAAGTGTAGGTGACCTACAGACGGGTATCTGTTCATCTTTGTTTGGGCGCGTGCAAGTAACCAAGAGCAGCGTGACCTCTGTTGTTTCTAATAAACGTTGCATGCAGAGATTCTTAAACTGGAAGAATTGAAAGACACCGAGGTGTATTGATCAAGTTTGATTACAGAACGGTACGAGCTTAGTATTTATTTGAAAAAAATTAGAACCGTTAACCAATGCAGTGACTTTGCACTAAATGTAGTCGATGCAGTGACTTTGCACTAAATGTAGTCGATGCAGTGACTTTGCACTAAATGTAGTCGATGCAGTGACCTTGCACTAAATGTGGTCGATGCAGTGACTTTGCACTAAATGTAGTCGATGCAGTGACCTTGCACTAAATGTGGTCGATGCAGTGACTTTGCACTAAATGTAGTCGATGCAGTGACTTTGCACTAAATGTAGTCGATGCAGTGACTTTGCACTAAATGTAGTCGATGCAGTGACTTTGCACTAAATGTAGTCGATGCAGTGACTTTGCACTAAATGTGGTCGATGCAGTGACCTTGCACTAAATGTAGTCGATGCAGTGACTTTACACTAAATGTAGTGTGATGACGAAATATAAATGAAGTAAGTAATTTATCAAGTTTGTGATCGGATAACTACAACTAAAAGAAAGAATCAAGAATTATCTAGCACAAGCGCTCAAACAAAGTGTCAAACACAACTTGGCTACTCTAACAAACGCTCAATCAAAGTGTTAAACACAACTTGGCTACTCTAACAAACGCTCAATCAAAGTGTTAAACACAACTTGGCTACTCTAACAAACGCTCAAACAAAGTGTCAAACACAACTTGACTTCTCTAACAAACGCTCAAACAAAGTGTCAAACACAACTTGGCTACTCTAACAAACGCTCAAACAAAGTGTCAAACACAACTTGGCTACTCTAACAAACGCTCAATCAAAGTGTCAAACACAACTTGGCTACTCTAACAAACGCTCAATCAAAGTGTCAAACACAACTTGACTTCTCTAACAAACGCTCAATCAAAGTGTTAAACACAACTTGGCTACTCTAACAAACGCTCAATCAAAGTGTCAAACATAACTTGGCTACTCTAACAAACGCTCAAACAAAGTGTTAAACACAACTTGGCTACTCTAACAAACGCTCAATCAAAGTGTTAAACACAACTTGACTACTCTAACAAACGCTCAAACAAAGTGTTAAACACAACTTGGCTACTCTAACAAACGCTCAATCAAAGTGTCAAACACAACTTGGCTACTCTAACAAACGCTCAAACAAAGTGTTAAACACAACTTGGCTACTCTAACAAACGCTCAATCAAAGTGTCAAACACAACTTGACTTCTCTAACAAACGCTCAAACAAAGTGTCAAACACAACTTGGCTACTCTAACAAACGCTCAATCAAAGTGTTAAACACAACTTGACTACTCTAACAAGCGCTCAATCAAAGTGTCAAACATAGCTTGACTTCTATAACAAACGCTCAATCAAAGTGTCAAACATAGCTTAACTTCTCTAACAAGCGCTCAATCAAAGTGTCAAACATAGCTTGACTTCTACAACAAACGCTCAATCAAAGTGTCAAACATAGCTTGACTTCTATAACAAACGCTCAATCAAAGTGTCAAACATAGCTTGACTTCTATAACAAACGCTCAATCAAAGTGTCAAACATAGCTTGACTTCTATAACAAACGCTCTATCAAAGTGTCAAACATAGCTTAACTTCTCTAACAAGCGCTCAATCAAAGTGCCAAACACAACTGGACTTCTCTAACAAGCGCTCAATCAAAGTGTCAAACACAACTTGGCTTCTATAACAAGCGCTCAATCAAAGTGTCAAACATAGCTTGATTTCTCTAACAAACGCTCAATCAAAGTGCCAAACACAACTTGACTTCTCTAACAAACGTTCAATCAAAGTGCCAAACACAACTTGACTTCTCTAACAAACGTTCAATCAAAGTGCCAAACACAACTTGACTACTCTAACAAACGTTCAATCAAAGTGCCAAACACAACTTGACTACTCTAACTGAGCACCTAAAAAAAGCAGTGACGTAAATCTGGCAATGAAAAGCGTTGATACCACAATAGCAAATGTAATAAAAGTGTTGACATCACAATAGCAAATGTAATAAAAGTGTTGACATCACAATAACAAATGTAATAAAAGTGTTGACATCACAATAGCAAATGTAATAAAAGTGTTGACATCACAATAGCAAATGTAATAAAAGTGTCGACATAACAATAGCAAATGTAATAAAAGTGTTGACATCACAATAGCAAATGTAATAAAAGTGTTGACATCACAATAGCAAATGTAATAAAAGTGTTCATATCACAATAGTAAATGTAATAAAAGTGTTGACATCACAATAGCAAATGTAATAAAAGTGTTGACATCACAATAGCAAATGTAATAAAAGTGTTGACATCACATAGCAAATGTAATAAAAATGTTGGCATCACAATAGCAAATGTAATAAAAGTGTTGACATCACAATAGCAAATGTAATAAAAGTGTTGACATCACAATAGCAAATGTAATAAAATTGTTGACATCACAATAGCAAATGTAATAAAAGTGTTGACATCACAATAGCAAATGTAATAAAAATGTTGGCATCACAATAGCAAATGTAATAAAAGTTTTGACATCACAATAGCAAATGTAATAAAAGTGTTGAAATTACAATAGCAAATGTAATAAAAGTGTTGACATTACAATAGCAAATGCAATAAAAGTGTTGACATCACAATAGCAAATGTAATAAAAGTGTTGACATCACAATAGCAAATGTAATAAAAATGTTGGCATCACAATAGCAAATGTAATAAAAGTGTTGACATCACAATAGCAAATGTAATAAAAGTGTTGACATCACAATAGCAAATGTAATAAAAGTGTTGACATCACAATAGCAAATGCAATAAAAGTGTTGACATCACAATGGCAAATGTAATAAAAGTGTTGACATCACAGTAGCAAATGTAAAAAAAAAAGTGTTGACCTTACAATTGCAAATGTAATAAAAGTGTTGACCTTACAATTGCAAATGTAATAAAAGTGTTGACCTCACAACATATTACGATGTTTTATAATGTATTATTCTAATGTATATCAATTATATTACAATGTAATAAAAGTGTTAATCCAACGATGGCGAATGTAACAAACGATACGACAATCACAAATGTAACACTAATTGCGGTCCGACAATAGCTTGATGTCATCTACGCTTTCAACTGAAACAAATTGAAATATTTATTGTGATGAGTAGCAAGAGAACAACTTTGAAATAAGATGAGAAGGTCACACACAAAGAAGAAACAATGGTGGACAGATGAACAGTTTAGCATGAACCAGGCCCCAAGCGGAAGCATAAGATGAACAATAACGTTGAAGACATCACCAACAAATAGAACAACAGTATTGATTGACGTCAGCGAGGTAAGACTTTCTTGTTCAAATCTATGAAAGATGTTTGTGAAAACATCCACTAGAATATATATCAAAACAACACAAAGTTCCAATGAAGTGCCAAAACGTTGAAACATATTCTACAGTCTAAACAGTGTTGAAACATTTTCTACAATTTAAACAGTATTGAAACATATTCTCCAACATAAACAGCGTTGAAACATATTCTGCAACATAAACAGCGTTGAAACATATTCTCCAATATAAACAGTGTTGAAACATATTCTCCAACATAAACAGTGTTGAAACATTTTCTACAATTTAAACAGCATTGAAACATATTCTCCAATATAAACAGTGTTGAAACATATTCTACAATATAAACAGTATTGAAACATATTCTCCAATATAAACAGTATTGAAACATATTCTCCAATATAAACAGTGTTGAAACATATTCTACAATATAAACAGTATTGTAACATATTCTACAATATAAACAGTATTGTAACATATTCTCCAATATAAACAGTGTTGAAACATATTCTACAATATAAACAGTATTGAAACATATTCTACAATATAAACAGTGTTGAAACATATTCTACAATATAAACAGCGTTGAAACATATTCTATAATATAAACAGCGTTGAAACATATTCTATAATATAAACAGTATTGAAACATATTCTACAATATAAACAGTGTTGAAACATATTCTATAATATAAACAGCGTTGAAACATATTCTATAATATAAACAGTATTGAAACATATTCTACAACAGTTTTGAACCGCGGACCAAAGTTGAATTCTGTTAGGGACTTGATATCAAACTGCTGGTGGTACATTTGACAGACCAAAGTCCGAGACTAGCGATGTGATAACTTCCACTTTGATAATTTGGACACTACCATTAGACCAAGAGTTGTGGTTAGGAGTCTTGGAAGAAAAGATATTGACCTTTGTGAACTAATTTGTCATTATCTGTTTGTATTCACGCAAATAGCGGGGAATAACGTCTCACGTTCGCTCGCCGTGTGGCTTTCCTACACAGTTCTATAGAACCACCTTTAACATCACCTTTAAGTAATTGCAGTAATAGGATTCCAGGTAGCGTGGGGATGTGGGTACTGCTGCCATGTTTACATTAGAACAGGGGCAATAACCTGAGCCAGGTTTTGGTTATCCCTGGTTGAAAACGGAGACATGAGCGAGGAAGGGGTTGCTTGCTTGCCCATGTGTGTGCTTGTCAGTGAGTATGTGTATATGTTTTGTGTATAATTGGCCAGACAATGGCCGACAGCTGAAGGACTACTCAGGGTGTAAAGCCCAGTGATGATCAGTGAACGATGTGTCAGCATCTAGCGAGTACAGGCCACGTCTGGTAACGAGAAAATACTGGGGCATTTTATGTCTTTATTTATGTGTTTTTGTTTTGTTTTGTTTTGTTTTAGTAAACTTTGTTTACCTTAATCATCGGTAGCGGGTTTTTGGGAGTTGGTTATGTTGATAGATGGATGGATGGGTTCAAGGGCGCATGGAAACATGAGTGGATGTAAATGTGGATGAATGGGTAGTCGAACGCAAAGATAAATGAGAAATTTAATAGATTTCATGAATAGAAGGAAAGATTGACTTGTTGATAAATTGATTGCAGAGGAATGCGTACGTACATCGATTGTAAAGGGATGTGTACGTACATCGATTGTAAAGGGATGTGTACGTACATATATTCTAGAGGGATGTGTACGTACATCCATTGTAGAGGGATGTGTACGTACATCGATTGTAGAGGGATGTGTACGTACATAGATTGTAGAGGGATGTGTACGTACATCCATTGTAGAGGGATGTGTACGTACATCGATTGTAGAGGGATGTGTACGTACATCGATTGTAGAGGGATGTGTACGTACATAGATTCTAGAGGGATGTGTACGTACATCGATTGTAGAGGGATGTGTACGTACATCGATTGTAGAGGGATGTGTACGTACATCGATTGTAGAGGGATGTGTACGTACATAGATTCTAGAGGGATGTGTACGTACATCGATTGTAGAGGGATGTGTACGTACATCGATTGTAGAGGGATGTGTACGTACATAGATTCTAGAGGGATGTGTACGTACATCGATTACAGATGGACATGTAGATGGATCAGTTGTAAATGGTTGTAAATAGATTAGTTGATGATGGATGTGTAGATAGATCAGTTGTAAATGCATGGATGTTTATATAGATCGATTGTGGATCTATTCCAGGATGAATTCATAGATAGATCGATTGATGATTAATGTTTGAATCGATGAATGGATGTGTGGGTGAGTGAACATACTGGTGAATGAACACATGAGTGAGCGGATGTGTGAGTGAGTGAACATACTGGTGAATGAACACATGAGTGAGCGGATGTGTGAATGAGTGAACATACTGACGAGTGAGTGCACAAGTCAGCTGTTGTATGGATAAATGTGGATATTTGTATTGACAAGTTAACGAGGAATTGACAATATTCCTAGCTGTTCATGAACAATCAATGAGTTGCAAGGGCTAGAATATTTCTTGTTGTCTTTAAGTACCGAGATGCTAGAATTTGGCCAACGTTTTTTTGGGTGATCATGAGACACTAGTGTTCGAATCTCATCACTTCTGTCTTGAGATCATCAGCAGGACAGTTGTAAGACAGAAGCATGTAATTCTAACTTTCAAGTTTGTTTCAGGACAATCAACGACCATAATAACTAGAATCTTGTCAACGGTCACATGACAACTGACAAAGCTTAGGAGTTAGAATCTGACCGGGCGAGGCATGTCAAGCAAATAATGATCTAACCAGATCTGTAACCGGTAACATCATCCTACAGGCGTTACGGGTGTAGAGACAGCAGTCTCCGTCATAAAGCATGCCCAACCCAGAGATGCCTGGAGACAATTGACTCAAGGACAGAATATAAACAAGCTGTGTTGAGGAGTACGGGTTCGATCCTGCTTGGAGCTGTCTATTGTTCTTTGTTTTTTTTCTGTTGATTATTTGTGATTTTTTTCCGAGTGCTGTAAACAAACATCTTCCCATGAAATGATTCGCTGATCTATCGCCTCGGAAGTTTCCTTGATTATTATTTGTCTCCAATCTAAACCACTGGAAACTACTATTCGTGCTGTGTCGTCCTATAACTCTCTGCAATGCAAGTTATTCAGCCCTACCCCATCCGTGAGATACTTGTCTTAATAGGAAAATACAGATACATCATTTTTTTCCGAGTTGTGTTCGTAACCTTATGCTATAGTCATGAGTACACATGTGTTCGTAACCTTATGCTATAGTCATGAGTACACATGTGTTCGTAACCTTATGCTATAGTCATGAGTACACATATGTTCGTAACACTATGTTATAGTCATGAGTACACATGTGATCGTAACCCTATGCTATAGTCATGAGTACACATGTGATCGTAACCCTATGTTATAGTCATGAGTACACGTGTGATCGTACCCTATGCTATAGTCATGAGTACACATGTGATCGTAACCCTATGCTGTAGTCATCAGTACACATGTGATCGTAACCCTATGCTATAGTCATGAGTACACAAGTGATCGTAACCCTATGCTGTAGTCATCAGTACACATGTTATCGTAACCCTATGCTATAGTCATGAGTACACATGTGATCGTAACCCTATGCTGTAGTCATCAGCACACATGTGATCGTAACCCTATGCTATAGTCATGAGTACACATGTGATCGTAAACCTATGCTGTAGTCATGAGTACACATGTGATCGTAACCCTATCCTATAGTCATGAGTACACATGCGTGAAAGACATCGTCAATGATAGCTACTTTTTTAGGTAGCCAAGTTGACCGTGTGCTGTAGAGTTAGTTTCTCGTAGCAAGGCACTGTGTCGAAGAACGGGTCCATCCTGCATCGGGCTGTCTAATGGTCTTAGTTTTGTTCTGTTGTTGATTATTTGTGATTGTTTCCGAGTGCTGTAAACATAGCTATTCCCATGAAATAATTCACATGCACAGAACGCACTAGGAGAGACACGTGTCACTATAGTTCTCTAACAAAAGATCTAAGTTGTGAAAGTAATGACCTTGGTAAAATATGAATTCAATTCTCCATAGATTCAAGGAAGTTACAATCATTGGACCTCTGCTGGTTGTTGTGTTTAGAGATATGAAAGTAGATAGTACTGATGATGATGGAGCATGCAAACATTGCCGAAGAGTTACTGGACAAAGTAATTTAGTTGACTAGATTATGTTTCTTTTACGACTACTTCCTCTTCTTCTTTCCATCAATACTTGACTTTCAGCGGTGAGTGAAGATATCATTTGCGGTCTGTTGCTACTCTGTCCTCTTCTGATGTTGTTTCCTGGTGTTTATATTTCAGCAATTTAATTGTTTTTTCGCGGTCGACTCTTGGATCTGGTGGACCGTCTGTTGAAGCATAGCCAACTTTGTTTAAGGCCAGCGGGCTGAAATCGATCACCCAAAGCTTGTGAACGTTTTCACTATTGCGAGCAGGGGCGGTTGGGAGTAAAATGACGTCGTTGTCTATACCTCCAATAAATGAAAACGTCACACGATTTGGGGTGATTTCGAGAAGACCCTGTCAGCACGCGGGCCTTATGTCTGTGATATAGTGAACTGTGGTTGAAGACTCGTTGTTGTGTGTTTTATTAGTTTGTCTTATCACGTGACCGAACCATTTTATCTGTTGTTTTTTGTATGTATTCTAAGGCGGGATTCACCCCTAGTTTTCTTGACTCCTGATCTTAGCTATCTCAGGCTGCTTCCTGCCATACTCCTAAAACATTTAATCTCATTAATGCTTGTTATTCATGCTGTTATTATTGATCTAGTCCTGTCATTTGTAGCACGACGCTGTCAGGAAGGTTATGTTGCGGAGTGGCCGCTTTGCCTGTAATGTTGTTTCCTTGTTGGACATCACTGGTGACAGCAAACTAGATCAAAATGGTAACTTAACGCAAGCTGATGCCAGAGAGTGATAGCCTCGTTGTGAGGAGACGAAGCGATGTTTTGTGTAACCGTCACACTATAATTATTCTCTGGTACAACATGTCTTCCAGGAGTGTCGGAGGCACGAGTGGAGAGGAGTGAAAACTGATAAATGTATAGCGACGGTAGCGGAAGTTACGTTCTTTAGACGTGGCGCACCACATCCATCTATAGATTAACAAAACCTCGCGGCCAGAAAATAAAACCCTAAAACCTACCAACTAACATTACGTTATCAGCTATAAGAGATATAGTATACTAGATGTTAACGCCTCTATATCCAAATCAGCGCTTGCTCGAAAAGCTGAAAACGTCACGCTAGTTGGTGATTTTCCTGTCAAGCAGTTCTCCTTTGTAAATCTATAGATGGCTATGGCCGCACTGTCTTTGGCCAAAAATATTTTCTTTCTGCAAACACTTGTTATTTAGAGTTGTTTTGGACTTCATAATGAAGAAATGCTGCACTGGTAATAAAGGCATCGAATGGATACACTAGGAGGCCATTTGGAGGATCTCGACTTTGCTGATGACATAGTTCTCATCAGCAGCCAGATAAAAATGATGCAGGAAAACACAAATGAACTATCATCAATAGTCAGCAAAATTAGGCTTGAGATCAATCATGAAAAGACTAAAGTCATGAAATGCTTAATTCCAACAGACGACAAAATATACATTGAAAACAAACCAGTGGAAGAGATCGATCACTTTATCTATCTTGCAAATCACATTGATCGAGAAGGGGATACAAGCAAAGAAATTAGAATCAGAATAGCTAAAGCAACAATGTCTTTCAGAAACATTGAAAAGTTGTAGAAATCAAAACTCATCAGCACAAACACAAAACTTAGATTATTCAAAGCAAATGTACTATCAACCCGTATGTAAGGTAAAGGTAAAGGTAAAGTACGAGACTTGAACCGGCGTCTTAGCACGCGAGTATATACCCATATGTGCTCGGCCGCCTATCCAGAAATGTTCGGATATTTCTGTATAGTGTAGCCTCAAGCATCGAAACTCAGATGCGAAGCGACATTCCTCACCTTCCCAGGATAATATACCCTGGTACCCATTTCTGCCAACGGCTGGGTCGACCGTGGGGGTATTTTTTTTTTAATTCCAACCACGAGTACAATTCACACTGCTCCCAGCGGGAATTGAACACGGGTTGTCCGAACGTCGGTAGTCTAGTCGGGTGGTTTTCCCAACTAGGCTACCGAGGCCCCCAACCCGTATGTATGCATGTGAAAGCTGGAAAACAACAAGAGATATAGAAACAAAGTTGAACGCATTCGAAAATAAATGTCTAAGGAAAATACTTGGTATAACGTGGAGCGAATCCAAAACAAACGAGAAAATTAGAGAAATCGCCAATCAACCACTAATATCTTCAGTAATAAAGAAAAGACAATGGTCATATGTTGGACATGTGATGAGAAGAGATAATAGCCGAATAGCAAAGCCCTCATGTGGGAAACAACAGGTAAGAGGAAGACCCAGAGAGACACTGAGAAGAACATTGATGAGAGAGGCAAGAGCAGCAGGAATCGGCTCCCTCAATGAGATAGAGCTGCTTGCACAGAACAGAGACAAATGGCGAGATTTGTTAAACTATCTTAAAAAAGAATTGAAAACTGCTAGAACGAAAATTCATATAAGATAGGGAGTATCTTGGTCTAGGCCCTATGGGCCGGCTACGGCTCGAAAGGTCAATAGATAGATAGATAGAAATATGTCGACCACAAATATGGTTTTCTTCATATACATGAACTGTTCCCTGTCTAGAAGCCAGCAAGTTTCTCTCTTAAACTAACAACTAGCAAGCATATCGCTATGGTTGGCTTTCTAAGAAATCATAGCTTCTCCTACCACATGTAAACACAGGTCTAAATCAGCCCACAACAATTTCCTGAAGTCGTCTTTAGCCCCACCATGCGATACCTCGACCTGGCGGACTGTGCGCATGAAGCTGAAAATGTTCAACTAGCAGATATGAGTTTGTATCAGCGCGCTAGAGAGCGTAAAAAGCCCTGCGAGAAACACTGCATGGTCTGAGAACTATCTACACATCGTGAGTGTCATGCGTGTGGTCAAGCTGAGAGTGAACGAGAGAGTCAAGTTGATGTTGTACAACTCACGAGAGAGTGAAGCTGATGTTGTACAACTCACGAGAGAGTAAAGCTGATGTTGTAGAACTCACGAGAGAGTAAAGCTGATGTTGTTCAACTCTCTCTCGAGAGTAAAGCAGATGTTGTAAAACTCTCTCGAGAGTAAAGCTGATGTTTGATGCTGTACAACTCTCGAGAGAGTAAAGCTGATGTTGTACAACTCTCTCGAGAGTAAAGTTGATGTTGTACAACTCACGAGAGAGTAAAGCTGATGTTGCACAACTCACGAGAGAGTAAAGCTGTTGTACAACTCTCTCGAGAGTGAAGCTGATGCTGTACAACTCACGAGAGAGTGAAGCTGATGTTGTGCAACTCTCTCGAGAGTAAAGCTGATGTTGTACAACTCACGAGAGAGTGAAGCTGATGTTGTACAACTCACGAGAGAGTAAAGCTGATGTTGTAGAACTCACGAGAGAGTAAAGCTGATGTTGCTCAACTCTCTCTCGAGAGTAAAGCAGATGTTGTAAAACTCTCTCGAGAGTAAAGCTGATGTTTGATGCTGTACAACTCTCGAGAGAGTAAAGCTGATGTTGTACAACTCTCTCGAGAGTAAAGTTGATGTTGTACAACTCACGAGAGAGTAAAGCTGATGTTGCACAACTCACGAGAGAGTAAAGCTGTTGTACAACTCTCTCGAGAGTGAAGCTGATGCTGTACAACTCACGAGAGAGTGAAGCTGATGTTGTGCAACTCTCTCGAGAGTAAAGCTGATGTTGTACAACTCACGAGAGAGTGAAGCTGATGTTGTACAACTCACGAGAGAGTAAAGCTGATGTTGTAGAACTCACGAGAGAGTAAAGCTGATGTTGTTCAACTCTCTCTCGAGAGTAAAGCAGATGTTGTAAAACTCTCTCGAGAGTAAAGCTGATGTTTGATGCTGTACAACTCTCTCGAGAGTAAAGTTGATGTTGTACAACTCACGAGAGAGTAAAGCTGATGTTGCACAACTCACGAGAGAGTAAAGCTAATGTTGCACAACTCACGAGAGAGTGAAGCTGTTGTACAACTCTCTCGAGAGTGAAGCTGATGCTGTACAACTCACGAGAGAGTGAAGCTGATGTTGTGCAACTCTCTCGAGAGTAAAGCTGATGTTGTACAAATCACGTGAGAGTAAAGCTGATGTTGTACAACTCACGAGAGAGTAAAGCTGATGTTGTACAACTCACGAGAGAGTGAAGCTGATGTTGTGCAACTCTCTCGAGAGTAAAGCTGATGTTGTACAACTCACGTGAGAGTAAAGCTGATGTTGTACAACTCACGAGAGAGTAAAGCTGATGCTGTACAACTCACGAGAGAGTGAAGCTGATGCTGTGCAACTCTCTCGAGAGTAAAGCTGATGTTGTACAACTCACGTGAGAGTAAAGCTGATGTTGTACAACTCACGAGAGAGTAAAGCTGATGTACAACTCACGAGAGAATGAAGCTGTTGTACAATATATCGTCAAAGAAAATTATTTAAGGGGAGATCACTCTATCATCGAATAAACTCGATCGCTATCGAAACACAAAATTAGAAATGTGAGAAAGAAAAGTGCGTACCTGTAAACTAGGGAACGTTAAACATTCGTCCAGTAATGGAGAGTTATGGGGCTAACAGAGCACAGAGGAGATCAATTGTGATTGTTGAAACAATCGATCAATAAAGTGCTCTTGTAAGAACAAGTCTGGTAATCTGAAAGCTCAACAAAGGAACATTGCTTACTGTTGGATCAATTACACAAATTCAAATAAACGACCCTATAATGAAGTGATTACTTCGCAAATCTAACTTTCACATAACATCCTCCCAGGACAGAAAGTATGAACACATACTTCCGTTTCCAAGATGGTGAATCTAGTTCACGTTCTATCGATCGCTGCAGAAGTTGCATTTGGGGTCTGGTTAATTTCAGCTCTCCATTGCAATTTTCTGCGTTGGAGTCAAAATAATGTTCTACTTAACACATCTGCGCCGATTAAGCGGAGTAGTACGCACGGCAATATTCCTTTTTCACAAATCAAGTGTTAGGAATGCGACCTTCCACCGTCTAGAATTGATCTGCGGTTTACGTCACATTGAGTGCTGTTCATGACCGTTGTTGTAATTATTTGACGCAAGTTGTTTACATGTTGCAACTCATTAATATGGATTGCTCCGTCAAGTCAGGGAAAGTTGTATCTCTTTAGAGAATTTGCATCGTGTTTCGTTCGTTGTAGGCTGCTTTCACTAGAGTAATCAGGAACTCTATGGCACAGCCATTGTTGTGTGGGCTACGTCATCATAATAGCTCATCGTACATCCCTAGACCGGTCATACGCTAATCTTACGGTCTTTTGTTTGATATGCGACGGGGACAATCCGACGACTGTGTTTTATATGTTCGGAATTGGAGTCAAAAACAATGTCCTAACATCATCAAGCGCTAAACATTTATAAAAATATGACGATCATCATTTTCAGGAGGACGTGAACTTCCGGTTATTATGGTGGATAGGCGGCAGGAACCATTGAAGGCTCTGTATGAAAGTGTTCCTTGTTGCAGTTTCCTCATATTCCGAGTCCGGATTGTTGCAGGAGCTACTGAGTTAGGTGCTCTGTGCTCACCATCAGCTGTGTGTCTCGTCCGTTTTGATTATGTTTCGATATTCCAATTGTTTACAATGAATGATGATACCGTATGACAGGGAACAGTTGGCTGTGTTCACTTTCTGTGCGGTTTCGCCTTATGTCTTTTGGCGTGTGCTGAGACTGCTATGATGGGGATTACAGCTAACTTTCTTTGTTTGGGAGATGAGTTAGTAATTCGGATGATTCCACTGGCACGGGAGTGTGAGCAATTATGGATTTTAATTCGTTTGCAGTGATACTGGGGCCTTGCATAACGAAAGAACCAAAGAACATACATGATGACAACGAACACATACATGTTGACAAAGGACACATACATGATGACAAATAAAGAACACATACATGATGACAAAAAACACATACATGTTGACAAAGAACATATACGTGTTGACAAACGATACATACATGTTGACAAAGGACACATACATGATGACAAAGAACACATACGTGTTGACAAAGGACACATACATGATGACAAAGAACACTTAAAAGTTGACAAACGATACATACATGTTGACAAAGGACACATTCATGATGACAAAGAACACATACAAGTTGACAAAGGACACATACATGATGACAAAGAACACATACAAATTGACAAACGATAATACATGTTGACAAAGGACACATACATGATGACAAAGAACACATACAAGTTGACAAACGATACATACATGTTGACAAAGGACACATACATGATGACAAAGAACACATACAAGTTGACAAACGATACATACATGTTGACAAAGGACACATACATGATGACAAAGAACACATACATGTTGACAAAGGACACATACATGTTGACAAAGAACATATACAAGTTGACAAACGATACATACATGTTGACAAAGGACACATTCATGATGACAAAGAACACATACATGATGATAAAGAACACATACATGATGACAAAGAACACATATGTTGACAAAGAACATATACAAGTTGACAAACGATACAATCATGTTGACAAAGGACACATACATGATGACAAAGAACACATACATGATGACAAAGAACACATACATGTTGACAAAGGACACATACATGATGACAAAGAACACATACATGATGACAAAGAACACATACATGATGACAAAGAACACATACATGTTGACAAAGGACGCGTTCACGACGTGACAGTCTATTCTCTCTATTTCTCTACTGCGATATGAATGCTGCATTCCTTCTGTTTCATTGTAAATCATCAAGTACCGATTTTGCTGGCGTAGACGAACATGTCTACCCACAGCCTTGTATGTCTCTACTAATTTATCAATTCTGTTGATAACATCCTACCCAATAACTCTCTAAACTGTGCGGTAGCTTTGTGTCTTCTTATTTCCCCTATCCTTCCAATTGACAAACTATATTCTCGCTGTCTACTTTAACGTGACAACAAATGATGATTGCTTCCTCGTGTTGTTACTTTACTTGTTCCTTGATTAGAGCGATCACGTGGCTATTTTCCTGTTCATGGCTGCATTCTCAATATTCTTCTTTGTTTCCAACAACAGAACTACTATCATCAGCATATTTTGGTCCGACGTATCCGATTTCGACGGATTATTTGACACGGTGAGAATGTGTTCCTCACTACATGTGACGACAGTAGATGCACTGGCCTGTTTTCTGGCCAACACCCAGAAGAAAACCTGACATATAAACCATAGACTGGTTTATAAAAATAAAATAAAATAGTGTTGGGGTTTCCTAGCCACAGATACAAGACAAAATGAGACAGAAGCCTGTTTACAAGGAATAACTTCACAACTTGTGGCCGCCATTACAGCCAGGTTCTCGCTGAAATAGATATTCCACAGTTAAGACGACTTACAATTTATGACATTTACCTATGTTTGTATGAGCGTATGACTCGTTCCTTTTTTACAACATTGAGATGATGCATGCGAGATGATGCCGCGTATTTTATGTCCGGCTCCTTGGGAGGACCGTGTTACCATGTCACGTCTTACACAAGGATAAGATGTCTACATCCGTCTGTCCAGGTAATAATTGTAAATTTATACCATATTCATTTCTCTTTGTAAAGATTGCTTGTATTTTTTTTTACAGCCCACACAACTATGTAGTATCTTGCACAATGGCACATTTCTGGCTACCGTCTTTTCTGTTTGATGTGTGTTCCCTTTAGGACGATTATCGTTGTATCGTTTTGTTTGTGGAGCTACACTATTGCTGATAGGTACTTAGAGAAGGTATGTCACATGTGGCCACTCATATTAAAGTTGAAGGTAGCCGCAGCTGTTTCGACAGTTACCGGCCCGCCGACTAGCACATCCGTAGTTTTATGTGGAAATATGATCCGTAGTTTGATGTGGAAATATGATCCGTCGTTTGATGTGGAAATATGATCCGTCGTTTGATGTGGAAATATCATCTGTAGTTTGATGTGGAAATATGATCCGTAGTTTGATGTGGAAATATGATCCGTAGTTTGATGTGGAAATATGATCCGTCGTTTGATGTGGAAATATGATCCGTAGTTTGATGTGGAAATATGATCCGTAGTTTGATGTGGAAATATCATCTGCAGTTTGATGTGGAAATATGATCCGTAGTTTGATGTGGAAATTTGACTTATGTTCTTCTTATAACTAGGGTATGGGCGTAAATACGCTGTATCGCTAGTCTATGACAAGTCGTATCTGCGCTTGGCGCTCCAACACAGCCAACTATGACAAGTCGTATCTGCGCTTGGCGCTCCAACACAGCCAACTATGACAAGTCGTATCTGCGCTTGGCGCTCCAACACAGCCAACTATGACAAGTCGTATCTGCGCTTGGCGCTCCAACACAGCCAACTATGACATATGTAAAGTCATAATTGAACACTTTGTACCTGGACAGTAAACATTATTTTTTGCTTACTCTATTTATACTTTTTTTTTTAAAACAAACCAGTAGAAGAGATCGATCACTTTATCTATCTTGGAAGTCACATTGATCGAGAAGGGGATACGAGCAAAGAAATTAGAATCAGACTGGCTAAAGCAGCAATGTCTTTCAGAAGCCTTGAAAAGTTGTGGAAATCAAAACTCATTAGCACAAACACAAAACTTAGGCTATTCAAATCAAATGTACTATCAACCCTTACGTATGCGTGTGAAAGCTGGAAAACAACAAGAGATATAGAAACAAAGTTGAACGCATTCGAAAATAAATGTCTAAGGAAAATACTTGGTATAGAATGGAACGAATTCAAAACAAACGAGGAAATTAGAGAAATCGCCAATCAACCACTAATATCTTCAGTAATAAAGAAAAGACGATGGTCATACGTTGGACATGTGATGAGAAGAGATAATAATCGAATAGCAAAGCAAGCCCTCATATGGGAAACAACAGGTAAAAGAAAAAGAGGAAGACCCAGGGAGACACTGAGAAGAACATTGATGAGAGAGGCAAGAGCAGCAGGAATCGGCTCCCTCAATGAGATAGAACTGCTTGCACAGAACAGAGACAGATGGCGAGATTTAATAAAATATCTTTAAAAGAAAACTGCTAGAACAAAAATTCATATAGGAGAAGGTGTATCTTGGTCTACGCCCTATGGGCCGGTTACGGCTCGAAAGGTCAATAGATAGATAGATAGATTTATACTTTTAGCTGCCAAGAGTTCTTTAACGTGCGCAGCATGAAGACGAAACGTCATGTTTTTCACCATTAGATGGTTGATGTCAGATATCACTATTCAAAGACTAAGCGATCCACGAAGAAACCGCGGATTGAAAGAGGATAAATCCCACCGATATCAAATATTTCCGCCCCTTTCATTCGTAATGAATCACTTCATCTTGTCGTACAAGGATTAATTTTAATAATTGTTGCGCGCGCGCACACACACACACACACACAGAGAGAGAGAGAGAGAGAGAGAGAGAGAGAGCTTAGTTTAGTCGACGGATCATCCTTATTGCACATCGAGCATGTCTATAAGGGCTCAGAGCTCCTCCCCAGTATGGCCCTGTGTGTGTGGAGACTCCAATTATGTGTTGATTTGTTATTCTTCTATGTCTCCCTACGCAGCGCTCTTTTCTGGCATCACCAGTTTTGACTTGATGTTCGTGCAGTCGGACATGGCTGTAGATCCATGATTATTGGTGAATAGTTAGCTCGCCCTACCGTTGTGAGGGCATTCAGAATGTCAGCCCGGTCCATTGCACGTCCTCCATACACCGTCCCAGTCAAGCTGTCAGCCCATTCCTTTCCTCTCATGTCCGAGTGTCCAGGGACGAAAATGAAACAGATCCCAATCAGTCTTGAGTTTTTTAGTGACACCAACTACTGCCTTCGCACCGAGGAGTGACACCAACAACATCCTATGCACCGAGCCGTGACACCAGCCACCATCTTATAAAACCGAGCCGTGACTTCAACCGCTGCCTTCACGCCGAGCCGTGACTTCAACCACATCCTACGCACCGAGCCCTGACACCAACCACTGCCTTCGCGTCGAGCCGTGACTTCAACCACACCCTACGCACCGAGCCCTGACACCAACCACTGCCTTCGCGTCGAGCCGTGACTTCAACCACACCCTACGCACCGAGCCCTGACACCAACCACTGCCTTCGCGTCGAGCCGTGACTTCAACCACACCCTACGCACCGAGCCGTGACACCAACCACTGCCTTCGCGTCGAGCCGTGACACCAACCACTGCCTTCGCGTCGAGCCGTGACACCAACCACTGCCTTCGCGTCGAGCCGTGACACCAACCACTGCCCTCGCACCGAGCCGTGACACCAACCACTGCCTTCGCGTCGAGCCGTGACACCAACCACTGCCCTCGCACCGAGCCGTGACACCAACCACTGCCTTCGCGTCGAGCCGTGACACCAACCACTGCCTTCGCACAGAACTGTGACACCATGTCCCGATTCCCACACAGTTCATCATTAATGTCCCGATCCCCAAACAGTTCATCAGTTATGTCCACCTCCCCAGACAGTTCATCAGTCATATCCCGATCCCCACACAGTTCATCAGTCATATCCCGATCCCCACACAGTTCATCTGTCATGTGCCGATCCCCACAAAGTTTTAAAACGGCTGTTCTGGTTATGGTACAACCCACCAAGTCCTCCGGATTATTTTGTGTGAGATCAGACATCCTGGTCTGCTCTGTCATTAAAAGAAAGTCTTCACTTTTCGCTGAAAGTTTCGTGTTCTGACTCTATGTAGTAGAATGTTGCAAGGACGGTGGTTGTTATCGTGATAACTCGAGGACACTCCATTTGCTCTCTGTAGACAGCGATGTTTGGTCACGTGACAAGGCAGAAAGATCAAAACACAACACAACGAGACTTCAACAATTTGTGAGAATACCAGACCCAATGGTCGACCACGAAAATGATGGATTGATGGAATATTAGAAGCACTAGAAAACATAACAGCAACAGAGCCGAACAAAAAAACAAAAGACCGCAAATAATATCTCCCCTCATCGTTGAAAGGCAAATGAGGAAGGAAAGAAGAAGAAGTAAAAGACTTATCTAGATACAGGATCTTATCAAGAAACCACCATTTCCGGGATCATAGCATTGCGGACGTAAACATTGATTGGCGCAAACTGACATACAGACCGGGTTCTAACTATAGCTGCAGTACGTCGCTTTCCCACATGTTCACTTCTGATGCAACACTGCTTCACTAACGAGAATAGACCACGGTGTCGCCTGTTGTAGAAAGTGACCGAGGAGACGGAGAAATATTTCTCTCCGATGCGTCCCTTGGAGAGCAATTCTGTTATCCGAGCACACTTGGCTTTCAAGACCGGGTACACGTAGCAGCACACGAGGCTTTCAAGACCGGATACACGTAGCAGCACACGAGGCTTTCAAGACCGGGTACACGTAGCAGCACACGAGGCTTTCAAGACCGGGTACACGTAGCAGCACACTTGGCTTTCAAGACCGGATACACGTAGCAGCACACGAGGCTTTCAAGACCGGGTACACGTAGCAGCACACGAGGCTTTCAAGACCGGGTACACGTAGCAGCACACTTGGCTTTCAAGACCGGGTACACGTAGCAGCACACTTGGCTTTCAAGACCGGGTACACGTAGCAGCACACTTGGCTTTCAAGACCGGGTACACGTAGCAGCACACGAGGCTTTCAAGACCGGGTACACGTAGCAGCACACGAGGCTTTCAAGACCGGGTACACGTAGCAGCACACGAGGCTTTCAAGACCGGGTACACGTAGCAGCACACTTGGCTTTCAAGACCGGGTACACGTAGCAGCACACTTGGCTTTCAAGACCGGGTACACGTAGCAGCACACTTGGCTTTCAAGACCGGGTACACGTAGCAGCACACGAGGCTTTCAAGACCGGGTACACGTAGCAGCACACGAGGCTTTCAAGACCGGGTACACGTAGCAGCACACGAGGCTTTCAAGACCGGGTACACGTAGCAGCACACGAGGCTTTCAAGACCGGGTACACGTAGCAGCACACGAGGCTTTCAAGACCGGGTACACGTAGCAGCACACGAGGCTTTCAAGATCGGGTACACGTAGCAGCACACGAGGCTTTCAAGATCGGGTACACGTAGCAGCACACTTGGCTTTCAAGACCGGGTACACGTAGCAGCACACGAGGCTTTCAAGACCGGGTACACGTAGCAGCACACGAGGCTTTCAAGATCGGGTACACGTAGCAGCACACGAGGCTTTCAAGATCGGGTACACGTAGCAGCACACGAGGCTTTCAAGATCGGGTACACGTAGCAGCACACGAGGCTTTCAAGATCGGGTACACGTAGCAGCACACGAGGCTTTCAAGATCGGGTACACGTAGCAGCACACGAGGCTTTCAAGACCGGGTACACGTAGCAGCACACGAGGCTTTCAAGACCGGGTACACGTAGCAGCACACGAAACTTTCAAGACCGGGTACACGTAGCAGCACACGAGGCTTTCAAGATCGGGTACACGTAGCAGCACACGAGGCTTTCAAGACCGGGTACACGTAGCAGCACACGAGGCTTTCAAGATCGGGTACACGTAGCAGCACACGAGGCTTTCAAGACCGGGTACACGTAGCAGCACACGAGGCTTTCAAGACCGGGTACACGTAGCAGCACACGAGGCTTTCAAGACCGGGTACACGTAGCAGCACACGAGGCTTTCAAGACCGGGTACACGTAGCAGCACACGAGGCTTTCAAGACCGGGTACACGTAGCAGCACACGAGGCTTTCAAGATCGGGTACACGTAGCAGCACACTTGGCTTTCAAGACCGGGTACACGTAGCAGCACACGAGGCTTTCAAGACCGGGTACACGTAGCAGCACACGAGGCTTTCAAGACCGGGTACACGTAGCAGCACACGAGGCTTTCAAGACCGGGTACACGTAGCAGCACCCTTGCACAATTCTAATATAAGATGGGAGGCCCAAACGAGTATACTTCATACTAGACCCACCGAGTTTACTGTGTCTTTTCCGCTCCATTTTTCCATAGGTCTCCATTTTGTTTTCTGCGGGGAAAAGATGCGACTTAGTTCGCCATGGCGGCACTAACGTGTAACACAGAACACACTGTGGCAGTACAGCCATCTTAGGTTTTCAAAGATCCGTAGGCTGAAAAAAAAACCGAAAAACCATCCAACAATCATGACGTAATCAGCTATAGCAGCTATTGACGGCTGACGTCACTCTTCCCACAACCACCCCTACTCTCAAAGCTTTTAAACGTCAAGCTTGCTGATGGTTTTTCTGGCATTTCCTATTACCCCGTAGGCCTTTGACATTCTATAGATGGCTTTGACAGCACATACTGGAGATGATTTCAGTTCAGATGCACGTTCTCGGCTCCATCGACGAAGACCCAGTGGAACTTCCAATATATAAACTTGTCAGCACTGGAGAGATAGAATTAACCATCATTATCGGCAATAAGTCTAACAGTCACGTGATTACACAGTCTTGAAACCTGAACACAGCTGTTCCCTTTGTCGGTATTGATGTTGCTTTTATTTCGTTAAAATTATTTAGTTTTTCTTGAAATACAAAGTTTATGTTATTTTTACTTTCTTTTAAACTGGAGTACATAATTTATAAACAATTCTTCTAGGTTAGTTCAATGACCACCACTCTCTATCACTCGATCATACAAAGGGCGTTAAGGGGCGCAGATGCGCTGTGTTGTAATTTAATTAAGTCGGACATCCCAAAGATCTATCGTCATGATGACAATTTTGTGCATTGGATTGTCTTCTCTTGCGAACCACAGTCCCCTGGGCAGACCAGCTCAATGAGAAAGGGGGTTAGCATTTTGAGCCAATCCTGGCGCAAACAGCGATGAGTCGTTAATTGCTTGATGCCGAGGACAGCTTTCGCTACTTTATGGATTTATCATGTGGAGAATGAATAAGGACCAGCATTCAGATATCATCACATAATTTAGGTGAATGGGTTAGAGATATTGTCAAATTATTTAGGTGAATGGGTTAGAGATATTGTCACATAATTTAGGTGAATGGGTTAGAGATATTGTCACATAATTTAGGTGAATGGGTTAGAGATATTGTCACATAATTTAGGTGAATGGGTTAGAGATATTGTCACATAATTTAGGTGAATGGGTTAGAGATATTGTCACATAATTTAGGTGAATGGGTTAGAGATATTGTCACATAATTTAGGTGAATGGATTAAAGATATTGTCACATAATTTAGGTGAATGGGTTAGAGATATTGTCACATAATTTAGGTGAATGGATTAGAGATATTCTCACATAATTTAGGTGAATGGGTTAGAGATATTGTCACATAATTTAGGTGAATGGATTAAAGATATTGTCACATAATTTGGGCGAATGGGTTAGAGATATTGACACATAATTTAGGTGAATGGATTAAAGATATTGTCGCATAATTTAGGTGAATGGGTTATAGATATTGTCACATAATTTAGGTGAATGGGTTAGAGATATTGTCACATAATTTAGGTGAATGGGTTAAAGTTATTGTCACATAATTTAGGTGAATGGGTTAAAGATATTGTCACATAATTTAGGTGAATGGGTTAGAGATATTGTCACATAATTTAGGTGAATGGGTTAGAGATATTGTCACATAATTTAGGTGAATGGATTAAAGATATTGTCACATAATTTGGGTGAATGGGTTAGAGATATTGTTACATAATTTAGGTGAATGGATTAAAGATATTGTCACATAATTTAGGTGAATGTGTTATAGATATTGTCACATAATTTAGGTGAATGGGTTAGAGATATTGTCACATAATTTAGGTGAATGGGTTAGAGATATTGTCACATAATTTAGGTGAATGGGTTAGAGATATTGTCACATAATTTAGGTGAATGGGTTAGAGATATTGTCACATAATTTAGGTGAATGGATTAAAGATATTGTCACATAATTTATGTGAATGGGTTAAAGATATTGTCACATAATTTAGGTGAATGGGTTAGAGATATTGTCACATAATATAGGTGAATGGGTTAAAGATATTGTCACACAATTTAGGTGAATGGGTTAGAGATATTGTCACATAATTTATGTGAATGGGTTAAAGATATTGTCACATAATTTAGGTGAATGGGTTAAAGATATTGTCACATAATTTAGGTGAATGGTTTAGAGATATTGTCACATAATTTATGTGAATGGGTTAAAGATATTGTCACATAATTTAGGTGTTTAGGTGAATGGGTTAAAGATATTGTCACATAATTTAGGTGAATGGGTTAGAGATATTTTCACATAATTTAGGTGAATGGATTAAAGATATTGTCACATAATTTAGATGAATGGGTTAAAGATATTGTCACATAATTTAGGTGAATGGATTAGAGATATTGTCACATAATTTAGGTGAATGCGTTAAAGATATTGTCACATAATTTAGGTGAATGGGTTAGAGATATTGTCACATAATTTAGGTGAATGGGTTAAAGATATTGTCACATAATTTAGGTGAATGGGTTAAAGATATTGTCACATAATTTAGGTGAATGGGTTAGAGATATTGTCACATAATTTAGATATATGGCTTCGAGTTATCATCACCTAATGTATGTGAATAGGTTCAAGATATTCTGACATAATGTGTCATTAGTGTAGAAAATGTTGCCATATAATTAAGTGATGAATGCATGATGTAATGAGAGAATTAGATGTATGAATGCATGATGTAGTGAGAGAATTAGATGTATGACTGTATGATGTAGTGAGAGAATTAGATGTATGATTGTAAAATGTAGTGAGAGAAGTAGATGTATGACTGTATGATGTAGTGAGAGAATTAGATGTATGACTGTATGATGTAGTGAGAGAATTAGATGTATGACTGTATGATGTAGTGAGAGAATTAGATGTATGGCTGTATGATGTAGTGAGAGAATTAGATGTATGGATACATGATGTGGTGAAAGAATTAGATGTATAGATGCATGATGTAGTGAGAGAATTAGATGTATATATGCATGATGTAGTGAGAGAATTAGATGTATAGATGCATGATGTAGTGAAAGAATTAGATGTATGGATGCATGATGTAGTGAAAGAATTAGATGTATGGATGCATGATGTAGTGAAAGAATTAGGTGTATAGATGTATGATGTAGTGAGAGAATTAGATGTATAGATGTATGATGTAGTGAGAGAATTAGATGTATAGATGCATGATGTAGTGAGAGAATTAGATGTATGGATGCATGATGTAGTGAGAAAATTAGATGTATAGGTGCATGATGTAGTGAGAGAATTAGATGTATAGATGCATGATGTTGTGAGAGAATTAGATGTATAGATGCATGATGTAGTAAAAGAATTAGATGTATGATTGTATGATGTAGTGAGAGAATTAGATGTATAGATGCATGATGTAGTGAGAGAATTAGCTGTATGAATGCATGATGTAGTGAAAGAATTAGATGTATGGATGCATGATGTAGTGAAAGAATTAGATGTATGGATGCATGATGTAGTGAGAGAATTAGATGTATAGATGCATGATGTAGTGAAAGAATTAGATGTATGGATGCATGATGTAGTGAAAGAATTAGATGTATAGATGCATGATGTAGTGAGAGAATTAGATGTATGGATGCATGATGTAGTAAAAGAATTAGATGTATGATTGTATGATGTAGTGAGAGAATTAGATGTATAGATGCATGATGTAGTGAGAGAATTAGATGTATGAATGCATGATGTAGTGAAAGAATTAGATATATGGATGCATGAAGTAGTGAAAGAATTAGATGTATGGATGCATGATGTAGTGAAACAATTAGATGTATAGATGCATGATGTAGTGAGAGAATTAGATGTATGGATGCATGATATAGTGAGAGAATTAGATGTATAGATGCATGATGTAGTGAGAGAATTAGATGTATGAATGCATGATGTAGTGAGAGAATTAGATATATGGATGCATGATGTAGTGAAAGAATTAGATGTATGGATGCATGATGTAGTGAAATAATTAGATGTATGGATACATGATGTAGTGAAGGAAATAGAAGTATGGATGCATGATGTAGTTAAAGAATTAGATGTATGGATGCATGATGTAGTGAAAAAATTAGATGTATGGATGCATGATGTAGTGAGAGAATTAGATGTATAGATGCATGATGTAGTGAAAGAATTAGGTGTATAGATGTATGATGTAGTGAGAGAATTAGATGTATAGATGTATAGATGTAGTGAAAGAATTAGATGTATGGATGCATAATGTAGTGAAAAATTAGATGTATAGATGCATGATGTAGTGAAATAATTAGATGTATGGATGCATGATGAGGTGAAAGAATTAGATGTATAGATGCATGATGTAGTGAAAGAATTAGATGTATAGATGCATGATGTAGTGAGAGAATTAGATGTATGAATGCATGATGTAGTGAAATAATTAGAAGTATAGATGCATGATGTAGAGAAAGATATATATGTATGGATGCATGATGTAGTGAAAGAATTAGATGTATATATGCATGATGTAGTGAAAGAATTAGATGTATAGATGCATGATGTAGTGAGAGAATTAGATGTATAGATGCATGATGTAGTGAAAGAATTAGGTGTATAGATGTATGATGTAGTGAGAGAATTAGATGTATAGATGTATGACGTAGTGAGAGAATTAGATGTATAGATGCATGATGTAGTGAGAGAATTAGATGTATGGATGCATGATGTAGTGACAGAATTAGATGTATAGGTGCACGATGTAGTGAGAGAATTAGATGTATAGATGCATGATGTAGTGAGAGAATTAGATGTATAGATGTTTGATGTAGTAAAAGAATTAGATGTATGATTGTATGATGTAGTGAGAGAATTAGATGTATAGATGCATGATGTAGTGAAAGAATTAGATGTATGAATGCATGATGTAGTGAAAGAATTAGATGTATGGATGCATGATGTACTGAAAGAATTAGATGTATGGATGCATGATGTAGTGAGAGAATTAGATGTATAGATGCATGATGTAGTGAAAGGATTAGATGTATGGATGCATGATGTAGTGAAAGAATTAGATGTATAGATGCATGATGTAGTGAGAGAATTAGATGTATGGATGCATGATGTAGTAAAAGAATTAGATGTATGATTATATGATGTAGTGAGAGAATTAGATGTATAGATGCATGATGTAGTGAGAGAATTATATGTATGAATGCATGATGTAGTGAAAGAATTAGATATATGGATGCATGATGTAGTGAAAGAATTAGATGTATGGATGCATGATGTAGTGAAATAATTAGATGTATAGATGCATGATGTAGTGAGAGAATTAGATGTATGGATGCATGATATAGTGAGAGAATTAGATGTATAGATGCATGATGTAGTGAAATAATTAGATGTATAGATGCATGATTTAGTGAAAGAATTATATGTATGGATGCACGATGTAGTGACAGAATTAGATGTATAGATGCATGATGTAGTGAAAGAATTAGATGTATAGATGCATGATGTAGTGAGAGAATTAGATGTATAGACGCATGATGTAGTGAAAGAATTAGATGTATGGATGCATGATGTAGTGAAAGAATTAGATGTATAGATGCATGATGTAGTGAAAGAATTAGATGTATAGATGCATGATGTAGTGAAAGAATTAGAAGTATGGATACATGATGTAGTGAAATAATTAGATGTAAAGATGCATGATGTAGTGAAATAATTAGATGTATAGATGCATGATGTAGTGAAAGAATTATATGTATGGATGCATGATGTAGTGAAAGAATTAGATATTTGGATGCATGATGTAGTGAAAGAATTAAATGTATAGATGCATGATGTAGTGAAAGAATTAGATGTATAGATGCATGATGTCGTGAAAGAATTAGATGTATGGATACATGATGTAGTGAAAGAATTAAATGTAAAGATGCATGATGTAGTGAAATAATTAGATGTATAGATGCATGATGTAGTGAAAGAATTAAATGTATGGATGCATGATGTAGTGAGAGAATTAGATGTATGACTGTATGATGTAGTGAGAGAATTAGATGTATGGCTGTATGATGTAGTGAGAGAATTAGATGTATGGATACATGATGTAGTGAGAGAATTAGATGTATAGATGCATGATGTAGTGAAAGAATTAGATGTATGGATGCATGATGTAGTGAAAGAATTAGATGTATGGATGCATGATGTAGTGAAAGAATTAGGTGTATAGATGTATGATGTAGTGAGAGAATTAGATGTATAGGTGCATGATGTAGTGAGAAAATTAGATGTATAGATGCATGATGTAGTGATAGAATTAGATGTATAGATGCATGATGTAGTAAAGGAATTAGATGTATGATTGTATGATGTAGTGAGAGAATTAGATGTATAGATGCATGATGTAGTGAGAGAATTAGCTATATGAATGCATGCTGTAGTGAAAGAATTAGATGTATGGATGCATGATGTAGTGAAAGAATTAGATGTATGGATGCATGATGTAGTGAGAGAATTAGATGTATAGATGCATGATGTAGTAAAGGAATTAGATGTATGATTGTATGATGTAGTGAGAGAATTAGATGTATAGATGCATGATGTAGTGAGAGAATTAGCTGTATGAATGCATGCTGTAGTGAAAGAATTAGATGTATGGATGCATGATGTAGTGAAAGAATTAGATGTATGGATGCATGATGTAGTGAGAGAATTAGATGTATAGATGCATGATGTAGTGAAAGAATTAGATGTATGGATGCATGATGTAGTGAAAGAATTAGATGTATAGATGCATGATGTAGTGAGAGAATTTGATGTATGGATGCATGATGTAGTAAAAGAATTAGATGTATGATTGTATGATGTAGTGAGAGAATTAGATGTATAGATGCATGATGTAGTGAGAGAATTAGATGTATGAATGCATGATGTAGTGAAAGAATTAGATGTATGGATGCATGATGTAGTGAAATAATTAGATGTATGGATACATGATGTAGTGAAGGAAATAGATATATGGATGCATGATGTAGTTAAAGAATTAGATGTATGGATGCATGATGTAGTGAAAAAATTAGATGTATGGATGCATGATGTAGTGAGAGAATTAGATGTATAGATGCATGATGTAGTGAAAGAATTAGGTGTATAGATGTATGATGTAGTGAGAGAATTAGATGTATAGATGTATAGATGTAGTGAGAGAATTAGATATATAGATGCATGATGTAGTGAGAGAATTAGATATATAGATGCATGATGTAGTGAGGGAATTAGATGTATGGATGCATGATGTAGTGAAAGAATTAGATGTATAGATGCATGATGTAGTGAGAGAATTAGATGTATAGATGCATGATGTAGTGAAAGAATTAGATGTATGGATGCATGATGCAGTGAAAAAATTAGATGTATGGATGCATGATGTAGTGAGAGAATTAGATGTATAGATGCATGATGTAGTGAAAGAATTAGGTGTATAGATGTATGATGTAGTGAGAGAATTAGATATATAGATGTATAGATGTAGTGAGAGAATTAGATATATAGATGCATGATGTAGTGAGAGAATTAGATGTATGGATGCATGATGTAGTGAAAGAATTAGATGTATAGATGCATGATGTAGTGAGAGAATTAGATGTATAGATGCATGATGTAGTGAAAGAATTAGATGTGTGGATGCATAATGTAGTGAAAGAATTAGATGTATAGATGCATGATGTAGTGAAATAATTAGATGTATGGATGCATGTTGTAGTGAAAGAATTAGATGTATAGATGCATGATGTAGTGAGAGAATTAGATGTATAGATGCATGATGTAGTGAAATAATTAGATGTATAGATGCATGATGTAGTGAAAGAATTAGAAGTATAGATGCATGATGTAGTGAAAGAATTATATGTATAGATGCATGATGTAGTGAAAGAATTAGATGTCTAGATGCATGATGTAGTGAGAGAATTAGATGTATGGATGCATGATGTAGTGAATGAATTAGATGTATGGATGCATGATGTAGTGAAAGAATTAGATGTTTAGGTCCAAAACGTAGTAAAACAATTATGTGCATAATTCTAAATTGTTGTGAAAAAATGTGTGGATTCAAGATATGGTGAATGAATGAATGAATTTGTTATGTTTTATTATACATTTGTTTTGCTTTCTCTAGAATATATACTTCCCATCATTGATTTCTTCAACAACAATCACTGGATGTCCATTGTCATCAATCTTTGGGTGGATTATATGTTTATAAAATCATAAATATTTTTGTTTAGTTCATAGCTAGTAACATTAATTTAGGTTACGTAAATCTCCTATGGAAGGTGTGGAATAATGTTAATAACGGGGTGTGTGTGCATATGCGTGTCTGTTTGTTCATGTTTCCCCTATAGTGACACAGGTTAATAGTGACCAAACCAACACACAAGACTCGTGGTAGAAGGCTACACGTTCACGAACAGTTTCTCTAAGTACAGGAACACAAGATTAGACCAACAAGATTATACCAACAAGATTAGACCAACATGATTTGATCAACAAGATTATACCAACAAGATTAGACCAACATGATTTGATCAACAAGATTATACCAACAAGATTAGACCAACATGATTTGATCAACAAGATTATACCAACAAGATTAGACCAACATGATTTGACCAACAAGATTAGACCAACATGATTTGACCAACAAGATTAGGTCAACAAGATTAGACCAACATGATTTGATTAACACGATTATACCAACAAGATTAGAGCAGCATGATTTGACCAAGAAGATTAGACCAACATGATTAGACCAACAAGATTAGACCAACATGATTTGACCAACAAGATTAGGTCAACAAGATTAGACCAGCAAGATTAGACCAACATGATTTGATAAACAAGATTAGGTCAACAAGATTAGACCTACATGAATTGATTAACACGATTATACCAACAAGATTAGAGCAACATGATTTGACCAACATGATTAGACCAACATGATTTGACCAACAAAATTAGATCAACAAGATTAGACCAACATGATTTGATTAACACGATTATACCAACAAGATTAGACCAACATAATTTGACCAAAATAATTTGACCAAGTATATTAGACCAACAAGATTAGACCAACATTTTTTGACCAATAAGATTAGACCAACATAATTTGACCAACTAGATTAGACCAACTAGATTAGACCAATATGATTTGACCAACAAGATTAGACCAACTTTATTTGACCAACAAGATTATACCAACAAAATTAGACCAACAAAATTTGACCAACAAGAAAAGACCAACAAGATAAGATCAACAAGATTAGACCAACAAGATTTGACCAACAAGATTTGACCAACAAGATAAGACCAACACGATTTTACCGACAAGATTAGACCAACATGATTTGACCAACAAGATTAAACCAACATGATTTTACCAACAAGATTAGACCAACATGATTTGACCAACAAGATGAGACCAACATGATTTGACCATCAAGATTTGACCGATATGATTTGACGAACAAAATTACACCAACATAATTTGACCAACTAGATTAGACCAACAGAATTATACCAACATGATTTGACGAACAAGATTAGACCAACATGATTTCATTAACAAGATTAGACCAACAAGATAAGACCGACAAGATTAGACCAACATGATTTGACCAAGAAGATTAGACCAACAAGATTAGACCAACATTATTTGACCGACAAGATTAGACCAACAAGATTAGACCGACAAGATTAGACCACCATGATTTGACCAACAAGAATAGACGAACTTGATTTGACCAGATGGGTGAAAATTAGTGTCAACAGATAATTATGGAAGACTGCTGTAAAGCTAGTGTAGAGACATAAAAAAAACATCACATAAAGATTTCTATAGCTGTACGGACACATAACAAAACTAAATAACAACAGTTTCTGTTTTAAACAAATTTTCATTGAATAAGAAAAAAAAAGCACGTGAGTAACTTGACTGTTAATGAGGGTATCAGGTTAAATATCATGTAATAAATACAATCCACGTTAGTCAATGTGATCTGTCCATGTTAGTTAATGTGATCTGTCCATGTTATTCAATGTGATCTGTCCATGTTAGTTAATGTGATCTGTCCATGTTAGTCAATATGATCTGTCCATGTTAGTCAATGTGATCTGTCCATGTTAGTTAATGTGATCTGTCCATGTTAGTCAATGTGATCTGCCCATGTTAGTCAATGTGATCTGCCCATGTTAGTCAATGTGATCTGTCCTTGTTAGTCAATGTGATCTGTCCATGTTAGTCAATGTGATCTGTCCATGTTAGTCAATGTGATCTGTCCTTGTTAGTCAATGTTATCTGTCCATGATAGTCAATGTGATCTGTCCATGTTAGTCAATGGGATATGTCCTTGTTAGTCAATGTGATCTGTCCATGTTAGTCAATGTGATCTGTCTAGGTTAGTCAATTTGATCTGTCTATGTTAGTCAATGTGATCTGTCCATGTTAGTCAATGTGATATGTCCATGTTAGTTAATGTGATCTGTCCATGTTAGTCAATGTGATCTGTCCATGTTAGTCAATGTGATCTGTTCATGTTAGTCAATGTGATCTGTCCATGTTAGTCAATGTGATCTGTCCATGTTAGTTAATGTGATCTGTCCATGTTAGTTAATGTGATCTGTCCATGTTAGTTAGTGTGATCTGTCCATGTTAGTCAATGTGATCTGTCCATGTTAGTCAATGTGATCTGTCCATGTTAGTCAATGTGATCTGTCCATGTTAGTCAATGTGATCTGTGCATGTTAGTTAATGTGATCTGTCCATATTATTCTATGTGATCTGTCCATATTATTCAATGTGATCTGTCCATGTTAGTCAATGCGATCTGTCCCTGTTAGTCAATGTGATCTGTTCATGTTATTCAATGTGATCTGCCCATGTTTGTCAATGTGATCTGTCCATGTTATTCAATGTGATCTGTCCATGATAGTCAATGTGATCTGCCCATGTTAGTCAATTTGATCGACCTATGTTAGTCAATGTGATCTGTCCTGTTGGTCAATGTGATCTGTCCATGTTAGTCAATGTGACCTGTCCATGTTAGTCAATGTGATCTGTCCATGTTAGTCAATGTGATCTGTCCATGTTATTCAATGTGATCTGTCCATGTTATTGAATGTGATCTGCCCATGTTATTCAATGTGATTTGTCCATGTTATTCAATGTGATCTGTCCATGTTAGTCAATGTGGCCTGTCCATGTTAGTCAATGTGATCTGTCCATGTTATTCAATGTGACCTGTCCATGTTAATCAATGTGACCTGTCCATGTTAGTCAATGTGATCTGTTCATGTTATTCAATTTGATCTCTACATGTTATTCAATGCGATCTGCCCATGTTATTCAATGTGATCTGTCCTTGTTATTCAGTGTGACCTGTCCATGTTAGTCAATGTGATTTGTTTATGTTATTCAATGTGATCTGTCCATGTTAGTCAATGTGATCTGTCCATGTTAGTCAATGTGATCTGTCCAAGTTATTCAATGTGATCTGTCCATGTTATTCAATGTGAACTGTCCATGTTAGTCAATGTGATCTGTCTATGTTATTCAATGTGAACTGGCCATGTTAGTCAATGTGATCTGTCCAAGTTATTCAATGTGAACTGTCCATGTTAGTCAATGTGACCTGTCCATGTTAATCAATGTTATCTGTCCATGTTAATCAATGTGACCTGTCCATGTTAGTCAATGTGATCTGTCCATGTTATTCAATGTGAACTGTCCATGTTAGTCAATGTGATCTGTCCATGTTATTCAATGTGAACTGGCCATGTTAGTCAATGTGATCTGTCCATGTTAATCAATGTGATCTGTCCATGTTAGTCAATGTGATCTGTCCATGTTATTCAATGTGATCTGTCCATGTTATTCAATGTGACCTGTCCATGTTAGTCAATTTGACCTGTCAATGTTAGTCAATGTGACCTGTCCATGTTAATCAATGTGATCTGTCCATGTTAGTCAATGTGATCTGTCCATGTTATTCAATGTGAACTGTCCATGTTAGTCAATGTGATCTGTCCATGTTATTCAATGAGAACTGTCCATGTTAGTCAATGTGATCTGTCCATGTTAGTCAATGTGACCTGTCCATGTTATTGAATGTGATCTGTCCATGTTATTCAATGTGAACTGTCCATGTTAGTCAATGTGACCTGTCCATGTTAGTCAATGTGACCTGTCCATGTTAATCAATGTGATCTGTCCATGTTAATCAATGTGATCAGTCCATGTTAGTCAATGTGAACTGTATTATTGTTGTGTGTGCCTTGATGCAGACAGCTCAAACGTTGATTGTTTAACCCTGTGATATGGCGCAAGCAGAAAATGTATATTTTCCACATCCACCCTCCCCTCAAGCAGAAAATGTATATTTTCCACATCCACCCTCCCCTCAAGCAGAAAAGAAAGATGACGAGAAATTAACGTATGGACAAAGAACAGAAGGAAGCACCGATCAGCTGGGGTTCTAGGCGTGTTACCACGCACATGAATGTTAGTTAATACAGTACGTTGGTAAAGGAACATCAGAAGCTATAAAATTACTGCCGTTTTATGAAGTTCAATGATTGTTGCCAGTATTGACAATGATTGAGCTAGTCTTAACAGATGGATGTGAATCATGGACAATACGACAACAGACAAGAAAATCACTGGAGTCTAAAGAAATGTGATTTTATAGAAGAATGTTGTGAATACCATGGAAAGCTAAGAAGAGTAATCAAAATGTTCTGAAAGAGGCCAAAGCAAAAAGAGAGCTAATTTCCAATATTAGGAAGCAACAATTATCATTTTTTAGGCATGTAATGAGAATGGAACAGCTGGAGTATATTGTAACAACTGAGAAAATTGAGGGACGAAGGGATAGAGGGAAGCAAAGAGAAAAGATACCAGACAGCTTAAGAGAATGGCTTGGCAGAAGGTCAACAACAGAAATGACAAATAACTGTCGAGATCGAAAGTTGTGGAGAGACATGATCACCTACGCCAGCAGGCCCGATACTTGATGATGATGATTGTTGCAGTCAGTAAGCATGTTGTTCACCCTCTGACGTATTCGTAGTCCTGTATACCACCACTTGGAGCAAGCTTTTCTTGCTGCTCTACTAAATCTGTTCACTGTAAAGAGAGATCTCAGCTGTGCAAAAAGATGTTGACGTCAAATACATCAGTGAAAGTTCCTTACCTCTTTGGAGTTCAAATCTATGGAAAAAAATCTATCGTGTGTGGCTTGTCAAGGGCATAATAACCTTGATGTAGAATACTCACAATGAAGCTCTGCACCAGCAACCATTTTTGTACATTCATGGGGGCAGCAAACAAAATATGTGTATGTGGTTTGTATGCGGATATTAACAGAAATAATAATAGAACAACACGGGCCATCGTCGACAACAGTGACAAGGGCAAAGCACCTGTCCCGACCTGGAGTCAGCGTGGAGTAGGCTCGATCCTGATTGGTTGGTAGGAAAGCACTTCCAACACTCCGTGCATGACGTAATCTCGCGTGCATGAAAGTGATATGTGAAGTTTGGAGGTATAGGGAGCGAGTTTATTGCAGTCTGTGGGGCGGTTTGGTGGTATATTTTCAAATTATTTCTTTTTTTTTTAAATTAGAGGCCAAGAGAGGCAGAGTCAGAAAGATAAAATAAACGGAGAGAAGAACATGACAAATGTGAGGCCAAGAGAGGCAGAGTGAGAAAGATCAAATAAACGGAGAGAAGAACATGAGAGAACCTAAATAATGAAACTGTCCTGACAGAGAATCAGACGTTCAGTAACTATATCAGCCACTTCATGTCGTCTTTGATCTAATGCTGGCCAGACACCTCTCCTGCTTGTATTACGTTTGTACTTCCCTGTCTTTGAAACTATGAGTGCATGTGTACTGCCCTTAGTGAATATTACTCAATTGTAATAAACTTGTTTTCTTCTTTTATCGGGGGGGGGGGGGGGGGGGGGGAGGAGAAATAACAACCAGATTTAGCCAATATTCATAGCAATTCATGCATTTATTTAAGACATAAAGGTCTAAGTTAATATATGTCCGAGTGTGGTTTAATGAAGTGAGAGAGAAAGTGAGGACGAGTGAGAAATAAAATATGGACAGAGGATAACGTAAGAGAAATTTGAAAGAGAAAAATGTAGGTCAACTGAGAATATAGGGATAAAATTAGGAATGAAGAACGTCTATTGTGCACACGCAAGTGTATGCTTACTAAAAATAGACTTTAATTAAGAGCAATATTAAAGAAGGAAAGAAAAGGGAGTAGACATTATTAAACACCGCTACACATGTATGTGTATACATTTATATATATATATATATATATATATATATATATATATATTGTCTGTATATGTGTGTGACCTATAACATAGTCAAGGACAGTTTAATATATACATTCTATGGTTGTCGTATGTTTATAAATGATTAGAAATAGTAAATCATCAGTCTCAATATGTTCTCTTCCAGCGCCTCGTTTAGGACCAACCCAACTTTTAGGTCCATGAAAGTACGCACCGAGATCTAGCTTCATGGTCCATGAAATTACGTAACCGAAATCTAGCTTCATAGTCCATGAAATTACGTACATAGATCTAGCTTCATGGTCCATAAAATTACGTAACCGAGATCTAGCTTCATAGTCCATGAAATTACGTACATAGGTCTAGCTTCATAGTCTATGAAAGTACATACATAGATCTAGCTTCATGGTCCATGAAATTACGTAACCTGATCTTGCTTCATAGTCCATGAAATTACGTAACCGAAATCTAGCTTCATAGTCCATGAAATTACGTACATAGATCTAGCTTCATGGTCCATAAAATTACGTAACCGAGATCTAGCTTCATAGTCCATGAAATTACGTACATAGATCTAGCTTCATAGTCTATGAAAGTACATACATAGATCTAGCTTCATGGTCCATGAAATTACGTAACCTGATCTAGCTTCATGGTCCATGAAATTATGTAACCGAGATCTAGCTTCATGGTCCATGAAAGTGCGCACATAGATCTAGCTTCATGGTCAATGAAAGTGCGCACATAGATCTAGCTTCATGGTCCATGAAATTACGTAACCGAGATCTAGCTTCATAGTCCATGAAAGTATGTACATAGATCTAGCTTCATGGTCCATGAAATTACGTAACCGAGAGCTAGCTTCATGGTCCATGAAATTACGTAACCGAGATCTAGCTTCATGGTCCATGAAATTACGTAACCGAGATCTAGCTTCATGGTCCATGAAAGTGCGCACATAGATCTAGCTTCATGGTCCATGAAAGTGCGCTCATAGACCTAGCTTCATGGTCCATGAAATTACGTAACCGAGATCTAGCTTCATGGTCCATGAAATTACGTAACCTGATCTAGCTTCACGGTCCATGAAATTACGTAACCGAGATCTAGCTTCATGGTTCATGAAAGTGCGCACATAGATCTAGTTTCACGGTCCATGAAATTACATAACAGAGATCTAGCTTCATAGTCCAAGAAAGTACGCACATAGATCTAGCTTCCTGGTTCATGAAAGTGCGCACATAGATCTAGCTTCATGGTCCATGAAAGTACGCACCGAGATCTAGCTTCATGGTTCATGAAAGTATGCACATAGATCTAGCTTCCTGGTCCATGAAAGTACGCACATAGATCTAGCTTCCTGGTACATGAAAGTACGCACATAGATCTAACATTCTGGTTCATGAAAGTACGCACATAGATCTAACTTTCTAGTTCATGAAAGTACGCACATAGATCTAACTTCATGGTCTATGAAAGTGCGCACATAGATCTAGCTTCATGGTCCATGAAAGTGCGCACATAGATCCCACTTCATGGCACATAGATCTATCTCCTGGTCCATGAAAGTGCGCACGTAGATCTAGCTTCATAGTCAATGAAAGTGCGCACATAGATCTAGCTTCTTGGTCCATGAAAGTACGCACATAGATCTAGCTTCCTGGTCCATGAAAGTGCGCACATAGATCTAACTTCCTGGTCCATGAAAGTGCGCACATAGATCTAGCCTCCTGGTCCTTGTAAGTGCGCACATAGATCTAACTTCCTGGTTCATGAAAGTGCGCACATAGATCTAGCTTCCTGGTCCATAAAAGTGCGCACAAAGATCTAACTTCATGGTTCATGAAAGTGCGCACATAGATCTAACTTCCTGGTCAATGAAAGTGCGCACATAGATCTAACTTCCTGGTCCATAAAAGTGCGCACATAGATCTAACTTCATGGTTCATGAAAGTGCGCACATAGATCTAGCTTCCTGGTCCATAAAAGTGCGCACATAGATCTAACTTCCTGGTTCATTCATGAAAGTGCGCACATAGATCTAGCTTCCTGGTCCATAAAAGTGCGCACATAGATCTAACTTCATAGTCCATGAAAGTGCGCACATAGATCCTACTTTATGGTCCATGAAAGTGCGCACATAGATCTAGCCTCCTGGTCCATGAAAGTACGCACATAGATCTAACTTCATAGTCCATGAAAGTGCGCACATAGATCTAGCCTCCTGGTCCATGAAAGTGCGCACATAGATCTAGCTTCCTGGTCCATGAAAGTGCGCACATAGATCTAGCCTCCTGGTCCATGAAAGTGCGCACATAGATCTAGCCTCCTGGTCCATGAAAGTGCGCACATAGATTTAGCTTCCTGGTCCATGAAAGTGCGCACATAGATCGAGCCTCCTAGTCCATGAAAGTGCGCACATAGATCTAGCCTCCTGGTCCATGAAAGTGCGCACATAGATCCTACTTCATGGTCCATGAAAGTGCGCACATAGATCTAGCTTCCTGGTCCATGAAAGTACGCACATAGATCTGTCTTCCTGGTCCATCGAAGTACGCACATAGATCTAACTTCATAGTCCATGAAAGATCGCACATAGATCTAGCTTCCTGGCCCATGAAAGTACGCAGATAGATCTAACTTCCTCGTCCATGAAAGTGCGCACATAGATCTAGCTTCCTCGTCCATGAAAGTGCGCACATAGATCTAGCTTCCTGGTCCATGAAAGTACGCACATAGATCTATCTTCCTGGTCCATCGAAGTACGCACATAGATCTAACTTCATAGTCCATGAAAGTGCGCACATAGATCTAGCTTCCTGGTCCATGAAAGTACGCAGATAGATCTAACTTCCTCGTCCATGAAAGTGCGCACATAGATCTAGCTTCCTCGTCCATGAAAGTGTGCACATAGATCTAGCTTCCTGGTCCATGAAAGTGCGCACATAATTCTAGCTTCCTGGTTCGTGAAAATGCGCACATAGATCTAGCTTCATGGTCCATGAAATTACGTAACCGAGATCTAGCTTCATAGTCCATGAAAGTATGTACATAGATCTAGCTTCATGGTCCATGAAATTACGTAACCGAGATCTAGCTTCATGGTCCATGAAATTACGTAACCGAGATCTAGCTTCATGGTCCATGAAATTACGTAACCGAGATCTAGCTTCATGGTCCATGAAAGTGCGCACATAGATCTAGCTTCATGGTCCATGAAAGTGCGCTCATAGACCTAGCTTCATGGTCCATGAAATTACGTAACCTGATCTAGCTTCATGGTCCATGAAATTACGTAACCGAGATCTAGCTTCATGGTTCATGAAAGTGCGCACATAGATCTAGTTTCACGGTCCATGAAATTACATAACAGAGATCTAGCTTCATAGTCCATGAAAGTACGCACATAGATCTAGCTTCCTGGTTCATGAAAGTGCGCACATAGATCTAGCTTCATGGTCCATGAAAGTACGCACCGAGATCTAGCTTCATGGTTCATTAAAGTATGCACATAGATCTAGCTTCCTGGTCCATGAAAGTACGCACATAGATCTAGCTTCCTGGTACATGAAAGTACGCACATAGATCTAACATTCTGGTTCATGAAAGTACGCACATAGATCTAACTTTCTAGTTCATGAAAGTACGCACATAGATCTAACTTCATGGTCTATGAAAGTGCGCACATAGATCTAGCTTCATGGTCCATGAAAGTGCGCACATAGATCCCACTTCATGGTTCATGAAAGTACGCACATAGATCTATCTCCCTGGTCCATGAAAGTGCGCACGTAGATCTAGCTTCATAGTCAATGAAAGTGCGCACATAGATCTAGCTTCTTGGTCCATGAAAGTACGCACATAGATCTAGCTTCCTGGTCCATGAAAGTGCGCACATAGATCTAACTTCCTGGTCCATGAAAGTGCGCACATAGATCTAGCCTCCTGGTCCATGTAAGTGCGCACATAGATCTAACTTCCTGGTTCATGAAAGTGCGCACATATATCTAGCTTCCTGGTCCATGAAAGTGCGCACATAGATCTAACTTCCTGGTCCATAAAAGTGCGCACATAGATCTAACTTTATGGTTCATGAAAGTGCGCACATAGATCTAGCTTCCTGGTCCATAAAAGTGCGCACATAGATCTAACTTCCTGGTTCATGAAAGTGCGCACATAGATCTAGCTTCCTGGTCCATAAAAGTGCGCACATAGATCTAACTTCATAGTCCATGAAAGTGCGCACATAGATCTAGCCTCCTGGTCCATGAAAGTGCGCACATAGATCCTACTTTATGGTCCATGAAAGTGCGCACATAGATCTAGCCTCCTGGTCCATGAAAGTACGCACATAGATCTAACTTCATAGTCCATGAAAGTGCGCACATAGATCTAGCCTCCCGGTCCATGAAAGTGCGCACATAGATCTAGCTTCCTGGTCCATGAAAGTGCGCACATAGATCTAGCCTCCTGGTCCATGAAAGTGCGCACATAGATCTAGCCTCCTGGTCCATGAAAGTGCGCACATAGATTTAGCTTCCTGGTCCATGAAAGTGCGCACATAGATCGAGCCTGCTAGTCCATGAAAGTGCACACATAGATCTAGCCTCCTGGTCCATGAAAGTGCGCACATAGATCCTACTTCATGGTCCATGAAAGTGCGCACATAGATCTAGCTTCCTGGTCCATGAAAGTACGCACATAGATCTATCTTCCTGGTCCATCGAAGTACGCACATAGATCTAACTTCATAGTCCATGAAAAATCGCACATAGATCTAGCTTCCTGGCCCATGAAAGTACGCAGATAGATCTAACTTCCTCGTCCATGAAAGTGCGCACATAGATCTAGCTTCCTCGTCCATGAAAGTGTGCACATAGATCTAGCTTCCTGGTCCATGAAATTGTGCACATAGATCTAGCTTCCTCGTCCATGAAAGTGTGCACATAGATCTAGCTTCCTCGTCCATGAAAGTGTGCACATAGATCTAGCTTCCTGGTCCATGAAAGTGTGCACATAGATCTAGCTTCCTCGTCCATGAAAGTGTGCACATAGATCTAGCTTCTCGTCCATGAAAGTGTGCACATAGATCTAGCTTCCTCGTCCATGAAAGTGTGCACATAGATCTAGCTTCCTGGTCCATGAAAGTGCGCACATAGATCTAGCTTCCTGGTCCATGAAAGTGTGCACATAGATCTAGCTTCCTGGTCCATGAAAGTGTGCACATAGATCTAGCTTCCTGGTCCATGAAAGTGTGCACATAGATCTAGCTTCCTGGTCCATGAAAGTGTGCACATAGATCTAGCTTCCTGGTCCATGAAAGTGTGCACATAGATCTAGCTTCCTGGTCCATGAAAGTGCGCACATAGATCTAGATTTCTGGCTTATGAATGAACGCACGTAGATCTAGCTTCCAGAGCAGAGACAGTCCGAACGAAGAACTAGTTAAACTTGAGACAGAGAGCAACCTATTTTCTAGGTGTTGGCAATCCACACACAGGCCCAACTACCTAGGAAACTATATATATATATTATCTGCTCTCAATAGTTTAAGGAAATTCGATAATGGGCCCAGCCATCTGCGCTACGACAATTCGACAATGGACCCAGCTATCTGGGCTACGATAATTCGATAATGGATCCAGCTCTCTGGGCTACGATAATTCGATAATGGATCCAGTTATCTAGGCTACGACAATTTGGTTATGGATCCAGCTATCTGGACTATGACAATTTGGTTTATGGATCCAGCTATCTGGGCTACGACAATTGGTTTATGGATCCAGCTATCTGGGCTACAACATTTTGGTTTATGGATCTAGTTATCTGGCCTATGACAATTTGGTTTATGGATCCAGCTATCTGGGCTATAACAATGTGGTTTATGGATCCAGCTATCTGGGATACGACAATTTGGTTTATAGATCCAGCTATCTGGGTTACGACAATTTGGTTGATGGATCCAGCTATCTGGGATACGACAATTTGGTTTATAGATCCAGCTATCTGGGTTACGACAATTTGGTTTATGAATCCAGCTATCTGGGCTATGACAATTTGGTTTATGGATCCAGCTATCTGGGTTACAACAATTTGGTTTATGGAGACAGCTATTTGGGCTATGACAATTTGTTTTATGGATCAAGCTATCTGGGTTATGACAATTTGGTTTATGGATCCAGCTATCTGGGCTACGATAATTTGGTTTATGGATCCAGCTATCTGGGTTACGACAATTTGGTTTATGGATCCAGCTATCTGGGTTACGACAATTTGGTTTATGGAGACAGCTATCTGGGTTACGACAATTTGGTTAATGGATCCAGCTATCTGGGTAACGACAATTTGGTTTATGGATCCAGCTCTCTGGGCTACGACATTTTGGTTTATGGATCCAGCTATCTGGGCTACGACAATTTGGTTTATGGATCCAGCTATCTGGGCTATGACATTTTGGTTTATGTATCCAGCTATCTGGGTTACGACAATTGGTTTATGGATCCAGCTATCTGGGCTATGACATTTTGGTTTATGGATCCAGCTATCTGGGCTACGACAATTTGGTTTATGGATCCAGCTATCTGGGTTACGAGATTTTTTGTTTATGAATCCAGCTCCCTGGCCTACGGCAATTTGGTTTATGGATCCAGTTATCTGGGCTACGACAATGTGGTTTATGGATCCAGTTATCTGGGCTACGACAATTTGGTGTCATCACCAGGACAGAAAACGATCAGCGAATAATGGCTGATTGTTTGCTCAACGATCAGCCACTCGTGGCTGATTGTTTGCACAACGATCGATGAACCAGAACTATCAATCAGCTGTTGTTGTAATGGATCCAGCGACAGTTGACGCCCCTCGGCCCAACATCAAGTTGTGATATCTGCTGATATTTCTGAGTTGCTACTGTAGTTCCGTAAAACGTTGTCCATTGATCAGATCTTTGAGGACCCAGAGACTGCTCTGATCTCACTGAGGAGCTTTGGACAATCAAAAAAGTAGATGTCCTACTTTTGCATGTGGGTGTTCATAGAGTGGACATGCTGGAGTTTGGTTTTGTTGTATTCTTTTGACGCTATCGGACGGCTATGTTCATGATAGGGTAGGGCTGAATACTAGCGTTGTAGACAAACATTTATAGGACGAAACAGTTCGAATAGTAGTTTCCATTGGTTTAGACCGGAGACAAATAATAATAAATCAATGTTATTATAGAGGGAAACTTCCGAGGCGATAGATCAGCGAATCATTGAGAGTAGCAGATGTCCAGAGTTCAGCCGTTATGGCTCTTCAGGAGGCTAGTAGGGCATTCCTCGTGGGTCTTTTTGAGGACACAAACCAGAGCGCCATCCACGCTATGCGTGTGACAATAATTTCCCCCCCCCCCACAAGTGTTGCAAACATACCTCCTCCCCTGAAATGATTCGTTGATCTATCACCTCGGAAGATTCCCTCCATAAAAATATTCATTTATTATTATTTGTCTGCAGTCTAAACCAGTGGAAACTACAATTTCTTGCTGTGTCCTCCTATAACTGTCTGCAAAGCAAATATTCAGCCCTACCCTATCCGGGAGATACTTGTATTAATAGCAAAATACAGTTTATTCCCGAACCGTGTTACTAACCCTATGCTATAGTCATGAGTACACATGGGTGAAAGACATCGCCAATGATATCTAACTTTTTAGGTAGCTGAGTTGGCCGTGTGCTCTAGAGTCTGGTTCAAGGCAAGGCTCTATGCCTATTAATACAGATTCGATCCTGCTTCGGACCATCTATTGTTCTTTTTTATTTCATATTTTATTTTTTATTGTTGTTGCTGATTATATGAGAGTTTTTTTTTTCCCCCCGAGCGTTGTAAACATACAGAGGTATCATGTTCCCCTTAAATGATTCGCTGGTCTATCACTTTACATAAAAAAGTACATAGAAGTAAACAAATCAATATATGTACCTGCTACATAGAAGTAAACAAACCAATATATGTGCCTGCTTCATAGACTACACCACAGCATTTGATAGAATACACCATAATCAACTTATAGACTGCCTAAAAGATATAAATCTGGATGACACAGACATACGACTAATATGTAATCTATATAGGGAGCAAACAGCAATAATAAAATATAACAAGGAGAACTCTACACCCATGGGCATAAAAAGAGGAGTAAGACAGGGATGCATCCTATCACCAAGCTTGTTCAATCTATACACTGAGAAAATCTTTAAAAACATCATAGAGATGCCAGGCCTACAAATTAATTGAAAGATAATCAATAACCTAAGATATGCTGATGATACTGTACCACTAGGAGAAAATCCTAAAGATCTACAACAATTCCTTAATGAAATAAACATGATAAGCAAAAAATATGGACTAGATATGAATATCAAAAAGACTAAAACTATGATCATAAACAAAGGAAATACTCAAAACCCACAAATGGATATCAAAATTGAAGGAATAGACCTGGAGACAGCTCAGAACTACAACTACCTTGGACATACTATAACCAGTGATGGAAAATGTACAACTCAAATAAACAAAAGAATAGGAATGGCAAAAAGTAATTTTAATGCCATGAAGAATATACTAACATCAAAACAAATAACACCAGGGCTGAAACTAAGAATATCAAAATGTTACATCTTCTCAATATTCATATATGGTGCAGAAACATGGACATTAGACAAGAAAACAGAACAGAATTGAAGCCTTCGAGGTGTGGATATATAGAAGAAAAAGTAGAATTGGATGGAAGGAAAAGAAAACAAACCACGAAGTCTTTAAACAACTAAAAATGAAAAAAGAACTACTAAACACAATTCAAACAAGACAAATGCGATTTTTGGGGCATGTTAAAAGACACAACAGCCTACTAAAAGTAATCCTGGAGGGGAAAATACAGGGTAAAAGAGGCAGAGGCAGACGAAGACTAACATGGACGAGTAAAATCAAAAGAGACAAATCAGCCTATGACAACCTGCACCATCAAAGCAAGAGACAGAGCAGAATGGCGCTCCATGGAGCCAACCTTCGATGCGGAGACGGCACTCGATGATGATGATGATGATGATATATATATATATATATATATATATATATATATATATATATATATATATGTATATATATATGAAATATCTTTATACAGAGATACTGATTATTAATAGGAGACCCCCCCTCCCCCACCCTTGTCGAGCAAGTGTTTCGGTTCTTTAGAATCTTGACACTCTATGGCAGGTGGGCCCACCTGGGTCATGACTCCCTGGGAAGAAAAGAAAACAAACGAGGAAGTTTTAAAACAACTAAAAATGAAAAGGGAACTACTAAACACAATTTGAGCAAGACAAATGAAATTTTTTGGTCATGTTAAAAGACACAACAGCCAAATAAAAGTAATATTGGAAGGGAAAATACAAGGTAAAAGAGGCAGAGGTAGACCAAGACTAACATGGACGAGTAACTTCAAAAGATGGACAAGTCAACCTATGACAATCTGAACCATCAAAACAAGAGACAGAGTGGAATAGCGCTCCATGGTAGCCAACCTTCGATGCGGAGACGGCACTTAATGATGATGATGAATGATGATGATCACTTTGGAAGTTTCCCTCCATAGTGATATTTATTTATTATTTGTCTCCACCATAGACCTAGTAATCTGATATAGAAATGAAGATCTAGCTATATTGTACAGGACAGGCCCAAACATAGACCTAGTAATCTGATATAGAAATGAAGATCTAGCTATATTGTACAGGACAGGCCAAACATAGACCTAGTAATCTGATATAGAAATGAAGATCTAGCTATATTGTAAAGGACAGGCCAACATAGACCTAGTAATCTGATATAGAAATGAAGATCTAACTATATTGTAAAGGACAGGCCAAACATAGATCTAGTAATCTGATATAGAAATGAAGATCTAACTATATTGTAAAGGACAGGCCAAACATAGACCTAGTAATCTGATATAGAAATGAAGATCTAACTATATTGTAAAGGACAGGCCAAACATAGACCTAGTAATCTGATATAGAAATGAAGATCTAACTATATTGTAAAGGACAGGCCAAACATAGACCTAGTAATCTGATATAGAAATGAAGATCTAGCTATATTGTAAAGGACAGGCCAAACATAGACCTAGTAATCTGATATAGAAATGAAGATCTAGCTATATTGTACAGGGCAGGCCCAAACATAGACCTAGTAATCTGATATAGAAATGAAGATCTAACTATATTGTACAGGGCAGGCCCAAACATAGACCTAGTAATCTGATATAGAAATGAAGATCTAGCTATATTGTACAGGGCAGGCCCAAACATAGACCTAGTAATCTGATATAGAAATGAAGATCTAGCTATATTGTACAGGGCAGGCCCAAACATAGACCTAGTAATCTGATATAGAAATGAAGATCTAGCTATATTGTACAGGACAGGCCCAAACATAGACCTAGTAATCTGATATAGAAATGAAGATCTAACTATATTGTACAGGGCAGGCCCAAACATAGACCTAGTAATCTGATATAGAAATGAAGATCTAGCTATATTGTACAGGGCAGGCCCAAACATAGACCTAGTAATCTGATATAGAAATGAAGATCTAGCTATATTGTACAGGACAGGCCCAAACATAGACCTAGTAATCTGATATAGAAATGAAGATCTAGCTATATTGTACAGGACAGGCCCAAACATAGACCTAGTAATCTGATATAGAAATGAAGATCTAACTATATTGTAAAGGACAGGCCAAACATAGACCTAGTAATCTGATATAGAAATGAAGATCTAGCTATATTGTAAAGGACAGGCCAAACATAGACCTAGTAATCTGATATAGAAATGAAGATCTAACTATATTGTAAAGGACAGGCCAAACATAGACCTAGTAATCTGATATAGAAATGAAGATCTAGCTATATTGTACAGGGCAGGCCAAACATAGACCTAGTAATCTGATATAGAAATGAAGATCTAGCTATATTGTACAGGGCAGGCCAAACATAGACCTAGTAATCTGATATAGAAATGAAGATCTAACTATATTGTACAGGGCAGGCCAAACATAGACCTAGTAATCTGATATAGAAATGAAGATCTAACTATATTGTACAGGGCAGGCCAAACATAGACCTAGTAATCTGATATAGAAATGAAGATCTAACTATATTGTACAGGGCAGGCCAAACATAGACCTAGTAATCTGATATAGAAATGAAGATCTAGCTATATTGTACAGGGCAGGCCAAACATAGACCTAGAAATCCAGGAGAACCTGTTTAACACAAACCCAAATATAGGTCCTTGAGACTTTGAAATGACAGTAACACCTGCAACTCGTTTTAAATTAGGCTCAACTAAGATCTTTGTTTCTCCATTTAAACGGAACTTACTTTTATCACATTTCAGACAGGCCGCAGTTACGCTGCTTTCACTCTCAGCCTCTTCAACTAGATGACAGCGCGCCAGACGCGTGCCGTTACCTGGCTTCGACCAATGAAAAACGTCCTTACACCAGCCAGATCGTGTGCCTTGCTCGTGGCCTGGGCGTCTGCGGTTACTACTTAGCAACGGGTTGTTGGTATGAGGCAATGCGATGTGCCAACCACTAGAGATAGGATTTAGTGAATTGACTGTCTGAGTATTGCTTTGATTCCGGCCGATGGGTACGATAGTTGCTTGCCATTATATGTTCATTCTCAGCCTTTGAGTTCACTGAATTTGTTTGGCGATGATTTGGAATGAAGGTCGTTGATTCAGGGCGCAGTCTCAGACAGGAGGAAACAGAACATGAGTCTCATGTAACAAAAAGAAACAGTTGTTTGAGGTGGAAAAAAACAACAGAAGTATGAGTTATATGGTAGAAAAGAAAACAAAAGTATGAGTTATATGGTAGAAACGAAAACAAGAGTATGAGTTATATGGTAGAAACGAAAACAAGAGTACGAGTTATATGACAAAAAGAAAAACAGAAGTTTGAGTTATATCATCATCATCATGTGCCATACCGGTTGGCGTAGGTGATCATGTCCCTCCACAATCTTCTATCTACAGTGCATCGTATCAGTTCTGTTGTTGACTGTTTTCCATGCCATGACACCAAGCTATCCAGTATTTTCTCTCTTTGTCGCCCGCGATCTCTCTTTCCTTTTATTTTGCCAGTTGTAACCAAGTATTTTAAGAAGACTTTAAGAAGAGATCGATCACTTTATCTATCTTGGAAGTCACATTGATCGAGAAGGGGATACGAGCAAAGAAATTAGAATCAGACTGGCTAAAGCAGCAATGTCTTTCAGAAGCCTTGAAAAGTTGTGGAAATCAAAACTCATTAGCACAAACACAAAACTTAGGCTATTCAAATCAAATGTACTATCAACCCTTACGTATGCGTGTGAAAGCTGGAAAACAACAAGAGATATAGAAACAAAGTTGAACGCATTCGAAAATAAATGTCTAAGGAAAATACTTGGTATAGAATGGAACGAATTCAAAACAAACGAGGAAATTAGAGAAATCGCCAATCAACCACTAATATCTTCAGTAATAAAGAAAAGACGATGGTCATACGTTGGACATGTGATGAGAAGAGATAATAATCGAATAGCAAAGCAAGCCCTCATATGGGAAACAACAGGTAAAAGAAAAAGAGGAAGACCCAGGGAGACACTGAGAAGAACATTGATGAGAGAGGCAAGAGCAGCAGGAATCGGCTCCCTCAATGAGATAGAACTGCTTGCACAGAACAGAGACAGATGGCGAGATTTGATAAAATATCTTTAAAAGAAAACTGCTAGAACAAAAATTCATATAGGAGAAGGTGTATCTTGGTCTACGCCCTATGGGCCGGTTACGGCTCGAAAGGTCAATAGATAGATAGAACCAAGTATTCCAACTTTCCTCTTCTCATGATGTGCCCAAAAAATGTTGATTGCTTCTTTCAGATGTTTTTTTAAGAGCTCCGTTTTTGTGTTGGCCTCTTTGAGAACTTCCTCATTGGTCTTTTTTAGCTGTCCAGGGAACTGTCAACATTCTACTGAGAAATCCCATCTCTGTGGCCTCTAATCGTCTTTTCATTTGTTTGTCTACTGTCCATGATTCGCTTCCATGGGTCAGAATTGGTTCTATATAGCACCGATGAACTCTCTTTCTCATTTTTATTGACATAGATTTGTTGCATAAGATATTTTTCATTTTCTTAAATGCTATTTTGGCCTGAGCTATTCTGCTTTTTATTTATGTGGTGCATCTCACCATCTGATGTTATTATTGTTCCCAAGTATTTGAAACGTTGCACTTGTTTGAGATTTGTCTCTTTTATTTGTATGCTGCATGATGGTGATGATTGTTTCTTCGATATAACCATTGAGTTATATAGCAGAAAAGAAAACACAAGTGTGAGTTATATGGTAGAATAGAAGACAGAAGTGTCAGTTATATCTATCTATCTGTCTATCTATCTATCTATCTATCTATCTATCTATCTATCTATCTATCTATCTATCTATCTATCTATCTATCTATCTATCTATCTATCTATCTATCTATCTATCTATCTATCTATCTATCTATCTATCTATCTATCTATCTATCTATCTATCTATCTATCTATCTATCTATCTATCTATCTATCTATCTATCTATCTATCTATCTATCTATCTATCTATCTATCTATCTATCTATCTATCTATCTATCTATCTATCTATCTATCTATCTATCTATCTATCTATCTATCTATCTATCTATCTGTCTATCTGTCTATCTGTCTATCTGTCTATCTGTCTATCTATCTATCTATCTATCTATCTATCTATCTATCTATCTATCTATCTATCTATCTATCTATCTATCTATCTATCTATCTATCTATCTATCTATCTATCTATCTATCTATCTATCTATCTATCTATCTATCTATCTATCTATCTATCTATCTATCTATCTATCTATCTATCTATCGTTCTGTCTATCTATCTATCTATCTATCTATCTATCTATCTATCTATCTATCTATCTATCTATCTATCTATCTATCTATCTATCTATCTATCTATCTATCTATCTATCTATCTATCTATCTATCTATCTATCTATCTATCTATCTATCTATCTATCTATCTATCTATCTATCTATCTATCTATCTATCTATCTATCTATCTATCTATCTATCTATCTATCTATCTATCTATCTATCTATCTATCTATCTATCTATCTATCTATCTATCTATCTATCTATCTATCTATCTATCTTTCTATCTATCTATCTATCTATCTATCTATCTATCTATCTATCTATCTATCTATCTATCTATCTATCTATCTATCTATCTATCTATCTATCTATCTATCTATCTATCTATCTATCTATCTATCTATCTATCTATCTATCTATCTATCTATCTATCTATCTATCTATCTATCTATCTATCTATCTATCTATCTATTGACCTTTCGAGCCGTAGCCGGCCCATAGGGCGTAGACCAAGATACTCCTTCTCTTATCTACATTTTTATTCTAGCAGTTTTCAATGAGTTATATGGTAGAATAGAGAACAGGATTCTCAGACGGCAGGAGAAAACATGAGTCTGATTTGGCCCAAACAAAAAAAAAATCTCATTGGTCTCTCTCTCTCTCTCTCTCTCTCTCTCTCTCTCTCTCTCTCTCTCTCTCTCTCTCTCTCTCTCTCTCTCTACCTACTCGTGCCATGCACACTTTCATGCCCCTGTACTTGTAGAACTGAGGTCCCAATGTCTGTTTACTTGTCCAAACTGTTAGTGACGTCAGTCTTAGCTGCAGTTAAATTCCAACAAATGGTGACGTAACATAAAGGCAAGGCTAGCATCTTTCTCTGGTCTCATCAATGCACGAGAAGATGATACATCAATGGCAGGTTCAAACTGTCTGCGAAATCCAATATTCTAACACGAGTGGCTATAAAAGTAAAAAACTAGAATGATAATTTGGGAGTCAGAAGTTGAGGACGGTCTGGTCTTGTTGTAGGGACATACTTGGGGTCTGGGTATAAGAAATACGAGAGTTTGAGAGTTCGTCTTGTCGTAGGATATTACAGGATCTGGGGTGCAGCCGTTAAGCAAGAAAATCAGGAGTTGAGGTCCGTGTCATGGGAGGAACAATAGATGAGTTTGGGCTGTAGAGGAGAGTACATGAGTTGAGTACAGTACGCAATTGAAGAACACACAATTCTATATTGAGTTATTTGCGTGTCATCATTATTGCACTCCGAACATGTCCATAGGTGCTCAGACTCCCTCCTTAGCAAATCCCGCAGTGTCCAGCGACTGACAATTCCAGTTCTGTGTTGGTTGATAAGTCTTCTTACACGCCCACTAAGCTTATCGTTTTTGGATGTGCTCATCTTAACTCCAATCTCTTTCATCAGGAGGAATGCCGTGGACTCATGGTTGTCGAAGTCCTGTGCTCTTCCAACATCTCGGAGGGCATTGATGAAGTCCGCCAGATCAATTGGTTGACAGTCCTCAACGATAGCACAGCTAGCCAACCTGTCCACTCTTTCATTTCCCCGTACTCCCGCATGTCCAGGGACGTAGACAAAGGTGACCTCACCTATTTTTGACTTCTGCAACGACTCTACCCTTTGCATGCGTACATAGCCTGCCTCCACTTTTCTTATCATGCTCATCGAATCACTCAGTATACATGCGTGGATGTAGTCTTGTGACTCTAACCAGATGTATACCCTGGTCACTGCCATCACCTCCATCGTCATGCTTCTTGTGGTCATAACATATGCACCACTGTCTTCTTTGACTATTCTGCCTGCCGAGCGTGCTGTAAATGCCATGCACTTCTTTGGTGTCGTCTTACAGATCCGTCTGTATAGATGACTGCATCTTTTTCATCGTTATTATCCCAAATGAGACCGTTGGCCTAATTCTACATAGTCCAAGACAAACATGAATGTCGTGTGAAGACTTCGCTAGATGCGTCCACAAGAGTTAGCTCATTAGATGTCCAAAACGGATGTCGTGTGAAGACTTCGCTAGATGCGTCCACAAGAGTTAGCTCATTAGATGTCCAAAACGGATGTCGTGGTCGGTATTGACACTTCCGTTCCTTCTTGCAGAAGTTCATCTCGCCCACCTAAGATATTTCACACTCATGTGAAACGAAGAACACAAAACTACTTGGATCGTGTCACGAGACATTTCTTTCCTTCTTTCTTTCTTTCTTTCTTTCTTTCTTTCTTTCTTTCTTTCTTTCTTTCTTTCTTTCTTTCTTTCTTTCTTTCTTTCTTTCTTTCTTTCTTTCTTTCTTTCTTTCTTAATTTCTTTCCTTCTTTCTTTCTTAATTGCTTTCTTTCTTTCTTTCTGTCTTTCTTTCATACTTACTATCTTTGTTTGTTTCTTTCTTTCTGTCTTTCTTTCTTACGTTCTTTCTTTCTTTCTTACTTTCTTTCTTACTTTCTTTCTTACTTTCTTTCTTTCTTTCTTACTTACTATCTTTGTTTGTTTCTTTCTTTCGTTCTCGCGATTACCCGACACCTACTCCTCTGTATTGTCCCACCAATAAAGGTGGTCGTTAAGTGTTTGTAGATGTGTCTTGTATCATGATTTACGTTTACAGTCTTATGGTCCGTGTGATCATTGGAAGTGCATTAGCATTTTTGTGCTGAGTGCGGTAGGAATGTTTTTCGTTCCCTCTAATTGACTAGCGAATATACCAAGTAATGAATTAATTTAGTAAAAAAACTATCTAACTACTTAACCAATCAACTAAAGAGTTGTCGAACTGTCTAAATAGCTAAAATGACACTTGTTTTTGTCGAAAAACAAAGAAGAGGAATTATCTATCCCCCCACCCCTCAGCCCATATACCGGCCCACATTTTCACCAATGTCTTTCAATCACGAGAAAAGGTGGACCTTTTATATACCAAGTAATGAATTAATTTAGTAAAAAAAACTACCTAACTACTAAGCCGACTGATTAACTAATCAATCGATGAAGAAAACAACCATTCAGCTAAGTGCATTTTATGATACATTTTTCTCTTTTTTTTTTATATGTTTCTCTTTTTCTATTTTATATATCTTGACGCCCATCCTACCTCTCCTCGTGTAGTATTCATTTCTCTTTCCCCTCTCCTTTCTTATTTCAACATCGTACTTTCCTCGCCCTCCACTTCATCATCTAACATGTAGTTATAGATAATTGTGCTTCACCTTTTGTTGTCGTTGTCCTTGCATTCTGAAGAAGGCCACAGGCCGAAACGTCATTATTGTGTTGTGTTCCGTCCTTGTAAGGCTGTCACCATACTTTGGAGTGCTTAGCACACCCCACCACTGGCTCCAACCATTCAACTAACGACACAACTTAGCAGTTAAGTAGCTAACTTTGCAGTTAAGTTATTAGCTTGTTAACTATATAATATGACAACAAATTAGCCAACATAAAAAAATAACTAACTGACTGATTAACTAAGTAAATAATTAAATAAACGACTAACTAGCTATTTTCGTAAGTAACAATCTAAATTAAACCAAGCTAGCTTTAGAACTACCTAACTGGCTAACTGGCTAACTGTTTCTTTCAAATAACGAACAAACTAACTGGCTAACTGTTTCTTTCAAATAACGAACAAACTAACTAGCTAACTATCACTAATTACACAATTTACTCAATAACTAATTAACAAATTAACTAACTACACAACTAACTAACTACATAATTAAATGACTATCTAACCAAATAATTAACCAACGAAATAACTAAGGAAACAACTAATAAATTATCTTGCGAACTAACGCATTCATCCAATAATTAATTAGCTACTAAGTAATTAACCAATTAACTAAAGAGTTGTCTAACTGTCTAAATGGCTAAAATGACACTTGTTTTTGTCGAATAACAAAGAAGAGGAATTATCTATCCCCCCATATGCTGGCCCACATTTTAACCAATGTCTTTCAGTCACGAGAAAGGTGGACCTTCTAATGTTGAAGTAAGCTGCTCGCCCTACAACTGAAAGGTATTCGTTTCAAACTTAATTTTGTAGTGATGGAGTTTCTCTGTCACACGTCTTCTCAAGATGGGCCAGATCGACTACCTAGACCTATCTGAGAAGGACGATAAATGGTGGGCCCGGTGAGCAAGTTTAACATGTAAAATAATCCTTAATCGTTGGAAAGCAGAAAGATTATGCTGTATGCCGCTGCCGAGTTAAATTTCAAGAAAAGAGAAGTAACATTTCTATCGTGTTTCAGACTAAGTAACCAGGTAGCGCTGTCACCGGTGCTAATTAGTTTCGTGCTCTGTGCTGAACAATTCGATGCTATCAGACAGAAAGCTAATGGATGTTGATCGCATACAGAGATGGTTGTAATAAGATAAAGGTGAAGCGAAGTGTGTAATGTAATAGAAATCACATTCACTGAATGAGTCTACTAATTGAGAAATAGATCTCAGGGAACTAGCAAGGACAAGGGGGCCGGGATCGTTCCTGGTCGATGGCAACACTCAGCTTGAAATGTGGACTACATTTTTCTGGCAAAAAAAGGGGGTGGAGGTGTTACTGACACAGCACCCCCCCCCCCTCTCGCCTTTTTCCTCCCCTTCCAGCATTGTGAAGGTCTCTAACAAACTATGAGCACTTGTATCCCATGACGTCACGTGGGGTGACGCGACTCATGTTTTTTTTTTAATGAGAGACTTATTCCCATCGTCCATCAGAGAAATCGCCAACTATATGACGTCACAGCGGACATCAGATGTATGAGGAGAATGATAACAGTGACAAGACGGGCTGGGATGGACTTTAAGGGGGACACAACTCGTGAGGTTACACTAGTGTCAAATCATATAAAGAGTAGTGCAAGGCAAGATCATCACCAGACAGCATCTGACTTGAGCTTTTGTACACAGTAAAGATGACGTCGGACATCACAACCTAAAATACCACTTAGAAGGCACAAAACAAATAAGCTCTCGGAGGAAGCCACTTAGAGGGCACAAAACAAATAAGCTCTCGGAGGAAGCCACTTATAAAGGAAGTCACTAACAAACTGAGAAAATGACCACAAACTAGAACGGACATGTAAGAAGAAATCACAGACTGCAACAACATAGAAGACGTCATAAACAAGCAAAGCGACGTGTAAAGAAGACTTCAGAAACAACAAGATAGAAAACGTCGCAACAAAGAAACGATCAGCAATGGCCAAGAACAGCAAGCACATTTGAATGTAATATGGACTGTTTATCACGCTATCGACTGCTGATGTCCCTTTCTCTTACATATATATCATTACAGCACTAATATCCACATTCGCCAATCGATTTATCTAATGCAGACATCTCTTTCATTAGATCAAGTTACAAAAACGCAAAGATCAAAAGCAGGATTATATCAAGAATCCAGCCAACTTGTAACAACTCAAATCTGCAACAGCTCAAACCTGCAACAACTAGTAAGCTCTCCCCAGCCTCCACAATAATATAAACACCCGTTTTCTTTTTAAATGTGAAAATAAAATAAAATAAAATAAAATAAAATTGCTGAGCATATCTCCATCTCCTACAGTTAATCTATCATTATATTCCTTTTTACTATCTTTCTCTCACTCCCACTCTCCTCATATTCAAGATTAACAACTGATTAACATACAGGTGCTCGCGCGCACAGGCGCGCTGTCACGTGATTGGAATGATTGGCTCAGATTTGTTGGCGGGCAACATACATAATAAATAAAGCTTCTCCCGTTGGGTCCTCAGCTCCCCCCACTGACACCCAACCCTGTCCCTGTTAAAATATTTCAGCTGTATATTATTGAGCGAGCCCAAAACCCGGCCAGTCCTCCCAGATTATACAGCGGAGCAAGTCCACTTGAGCCTGTAAGGTCGAGATCTCTGGCAGTAACCTATATAGGGACTCTTCATGCTAGAATTGAGGAACGCAGATGCAGTAGCGCGGAGCCGTTTTAACAAATATTAGGACTACGCGAGGGTAGGGAGTGGAGGGGTGTCGGACGTGGTTGGGTGACGAGGGGGTAGGGGGGGGGCAATGAATACAAGGAGAGCGTTGAGTGAGGTAGAGGTGGTTGTAGAGTGTGTTAGTGAGTGTGTGATGATAGTTGGGAGGAGAGGTCGAAAGTTGAGGGATTTCTGGAAGAGTGGTTTGTGTGGAGGGTTATAATTAGAGAAGAGTAAATAGAAGTTGGGATTATGTATGGTTATGTGTGGTTGTGTGTGGTTATGTGTGGTTGTGTGGTATTGTGTGTGGTTCTGTCTGCATATGTGTGGTTGTGTGTAATTATGTGTGGTTGTGTGTGATTGTATGTGGTTATGTGTTGTGTGTGGTTGTGTGTGCGTGGTTAGATAGTAGGCAGTCAACATTGCTGATTTTTAGATGTATCTTCTTGGTGAGGTTGATTCTTTCACATAAACTGGGTGTTTTAGATGAGTTTGGTGATTTTATGTGTGATTTTTTGTTTTAGACGCGGAAAGCTGATCTGAGGTGAAAATGATCTCACTCTCTCAGAGAGTGTGATTTCAAGTGGGATTAATGATTTTAGATAAAGCTGTTTTTAGGTAGCAGTCGTGTGTGATGTTGGATGTAATAGATTGTAGCAGTCGTGTGTGATGTTGGATGTAATAGATTGTAGCAGTCGTGAGTGATGTTGGATGTAATAGATTGTAGCAGTCGTGTGTGATATTGGATGTAATAGATTATTGTATTCCTATGCGTTGATGGATGAAATTTATTGTAGTCATTGTGTGTGATGTTGGATGTAATAGATTGTGGCCACTGTGTTTAATGTTGGATGTAATAGATTGTGGCCACTGTGTTTAATATTGGATGTAATAGATTGTAACCACTGTGTTTAATGTTGGATGTAATAGATTGTGGCCACTGTAAGTGATGTTGGATGTAATAGATTGTGGCCACTGTGTTTAATGTTGGATGTAATAGATTGTGGTCACTGTGTTTAATGTTGCATGCAATAGATTGTGGCCACTGTGTTTAATATTGGATGTAATAGATTGTGGCCACTGTGTTTAATGTTGGATGTAATAGATTGTGGCCACTGTAAGTGATGTTGGATGTAATAGATTCTAGCCACTGTGAGTGATGTTGCATGTAATAGATTCTTGCCACTGTGAGTCATGTTAGATGTAATAGATTGTGGGTACTATGTTTAATATTGGATTTAATAGATTATGGCCACTGTGAGTGATGTTGGATGTAATAGATTGTAGTCACTGTGAGTGAAGTTTAATATAACAGATTGTAGCCACTGTGAGTGATGTTGGATGTAATAGATTGTAGCCACTGTGAGTGAAGTTTAATATAACAGATTGTAGCCACTGTGAGTGATGTTGGATGTAATAGATTGTAGCCACTGTGAGTGATGTTGGTTGTAATAGATTGTGGCCACTGTGAGTGAAGTTTAATATAACATATTGTAGCCACTGTGAGTGATGTTGTATGTAATAGATTGTAGCCACTGTGAGTGATGTTGGTTGTAATAGATTGTTGCCACTGTGAGTGAAGTTTAATATAACAGATTGTAGCCACTGTTAATGATGTTGGATGTAATAGATTGTAGTCACTGTGAGTGAAGTTTAATATAACAGATTGTAGCCACTGTGAGTGATGTTGGATGTAATAGATTGTAGCCACTGTGAGTGATGTTGGTTGTAATAGATTGTAGCCACTGTGAGTGATGTTGGAAGTAACAGATTCTGGCCACTGTGAGTGATATTAAATGTAATTGACTGTAGCCACTGTGTTTAACAGATTGTAGCCACTGTTAATGATGTTGGATGTAATAGATTGTAGCCAATGTGTTTAATGTTGGATATAATAGATTGTGACCACTGTGTTTAATTTTGGATGTGATAGATTGTAGCCACAGTGAGTGATGTTGGATGTAATAGATTGTGGCCACTATGAGTAATTTTGTAAGTAATAAATTGTAGCCACAGTGAGTGATGTTTGATGTAAAATATTCTGGCCACTGTGAGTGATGTTGGTTGTAATAGGTTGTAGCCACTATGAGTGAAGTTGGATGTAATATATTCTGGCCACTGTGAGTGATGTTGGATGTAATAGGTTGTAGCCACTGTGAGTTATGTTGGATGTAATAGGTTGTAGTCACTGTGAGTGATGTTGGATGTAATAGGTTGTAGCCACTGTGAGTGATGTTGAATGTAATATATTCTGGCCGCTGTGAGTGATGTTGATTGTAATAGGTTGTAGCCACTGTGAGTGATGTTGGATGTAATAGATTCTGGCCACTGTGAGTGATGCTGGTTGTATTAGGTTGTGGTATTGTGAGTGATGTTGGATGTAATAAATTGTTGCCACTGTGAGTGATATTGGATGCAATAGACTGTAGCCACTGTTGTTTAATGTTCGGCGTAATAGATTGTAGTTACTGTGTTTAATGTTGGATATAATAGATTGTAACCACTGTGTTTAATGTTGGATAAATAGGTTATGACCAATGTGTTTAATGTTGGCTGTAATAAATTGTTGCCACTGTGAGTGATATTGGATGTAATAGATTGTAGCCACTGTGAGTTATGTTGGTTGTATTAGATTGTGGGTACTGTGAGTGATGTTGAATGTAATAGATTGTTGAAACTGTGAATGATATTGGATGTAATGGATTGTAGCCACTGTGAGTTATATTGGTTGTAATAGATTGAGGCCACGGTGTTTAATGTTGGATGTAATAGATTGTAGCCACTGTGAGTTATGTTGGTTGTAATAGATTGAGGCCAAGGTGTTTAATGTTGGATGTAATAGATTGTGGCCACTGTGAGTTATTTGGATGTAATAGATTGTGGCCATTGTGAGTGACGTTGTATGTAATAGATTGTAGTCACAGTGAGTGATGTTTGATGTAATATATTCTGGCAACTGTGAGTGATGTTGGTTGTAAGAGGTTGTGGCCACTGTGCGTGAAGTTAAATAGAACAGATTGTAGTCACTGTGAGTGATGTTGGATGTAATAGGTTCTGGCCACTGTGAGTGATATTATATGTAATTGACTGTAGCCACTGTGTTTAATGTTGGATAAATAGGTTATGGCCACTGTGTTTAATGTTGGATATAATAGATTGTAGCCACTGTGAGTGATGTTGGTTGTAATAGGTTGTAGCCACTGTGAGTGATGTTGGATGTAATAGATTCTGGCTACTGTGAGTGATTTTGATTGTATTAGGTTGTGGTACTGTGAGTGATGTTGGATATAATAAATTGATGCCACTGTGAGTGATATTGGATATAACAGATTATAGCCACTGTGTGTTATGTTGTTTGTATTAGATTGTGGGTACTGTGAGTGATGTTGGATGTAATAGATTGTTGACACTGTGAATGATCTTGGATGTAATGGATTGTAGCCACTGTGAGTTATGTTGCTTGTATTAGATTGTAGCTTATGTGAGTGATGTTGGTTGTAATAGATTGTGGGTACTGTATTTAATATTGGTTGTAACAGATTGTGGCCACTGTGTTTAATGTTGGATGTAATAGATACTGGCTACTGTGAGTGATGTTGGATGTAATAGATTGTATCCATTGTGAGTTATTTGGATGTAATGAATTGTGGGTACTGTGTTTAATGTTGGATGTAATAGATTGTAGCCACTGTGAGTGATGTTGGATGTAATAGATTGTGGCCAATGTGAGTGATGTTGGATGTAATAGATTGTAGCCACTGTGAGTGATGTTGGATGTAATATATTCTGGCCACTGTGAGTGATGTTGAATGTAATAGACTGAAGCCACTGTGTTTAATGTTGGATGTAATAGAATGTAATCACTGTGTTTAATGTTGGATGTAATAGATTGTAGTCACTGTGTTTAATGTTGGATATAATAGATTGTAGCCACTGTGAGTTATGTTGGTTGCAATAGATTGCGGGTACTGTGTTTAATATTGGATGTAATAGATTGTTGCCACAGAGTTTAATGTTGGATATAATAGATTGTGGCTACCGTGAGTGATGATGGATGTAATAGATTGTAGCCACTGCATGTGATGTTCCATGTAATAGATTGTAGCTACTGCTTGTGATGTTCCATGTAATAGATTGTAGCTACTTTGTGTGATGTTCCATGTAATAGATTGTAGCTACTGCGTGTGATGTTCCATGTAATAGATTGTAGCTAATGCATGTGATGTTCCATGTAATAGATTGTAGCTACTGCGTGTGATGTTCCATGTAATAGATTGTAGCTACTGCGTGTGATGTTCCATGTAATAGATTGTAGCTACTGCGTGTGATGTCAGGTGATAACAATGATTGCAGTCCATTCTGATTGGTGAGTGGTCATTTAACCAACCCAGAGCTACGTAGAGCCCCAAACAATATATTGGGTTGCCCATCTACATCTCCATCAACACCCGAATATAAATCTATAGAGAGAGAGAGAGAGAGAGAGGGAGAGATAGAGAGAGAGAGAGAGAGAGAGAGAAAGTGATGTGACTTGAATGAGATAACTGCAACAATAGCTCATTATTAGAAGTGATGTATGTGCAGGTGTTTGTGATTGATGTATGTTATGTCAGAAGATAAGCTATTATGTTAGTCACGTGACGATGCGTGCAGGTAAAGAACTCATACATGGAGCCATCTTCTGAAATCATGCACGTGATTTGCCCGAGGGTATTCTCTTCAAATTTGGAACATTTGTCACGCTGTCAAAGAACTAAGAACAAAGCAGACGTGATCACTTTGAAAGGAAGAGTTGGTTCATAGAGAAATCTAGTTATATGTTGATTTAATCTATGGTCTAGTTGGTGAGTATATCTATGGTTTAGTTGGTGAGTATATCTATGGTTTAGTTGGTGAGTATATCTATGGTTTATTTGGTGAATATATCTATGGCTTCTTTGGTGAATATATCTATGATTTAGTTGGTGAGTATATCTATGGTTTAGTTTGTGATTATATTTTTGGTTTAGTTGGTGATTATATCTATGGTCTAGTTGGTGAGTATATCTATGGTTTAGTTGGTAAATATATCTATGGTTTAGTTGGTGAGTATATCTATGGTTTAGTTGGTGAGTATATCTATGGTTTTGTTTGTGATTATATTTTTGGTTTATTTGGTGTTTATATCTATGGTCTAGTTGGTGAGTATATCTATGATTTAGTTGGTAAGTATATCTATGGTTTAGTTGGTGAGTATATCTATGGTGTAGATGGTGAGTATATCTATGGTTTAGTTGGTGAGTATATCTATGGTTTACTTGGTTGATTATATCTATGGTTTAGTTGGTGATTATATCTATAATTTAGTTGGTGATTATATCTATGGTTTAGTTGGTGAATATATCTATGGTTTAGTTGGTAATTATATCTATGGTCTAGTTGGTGAGTATATCTATGGTTTAGTTGGTGAGTATATCTATGGTTTAGTTGGTGAGTATATCTATGGTTTATTTGGTGAATATATCTATGGCTTATTTGGTGAATATATCTATGATTTAGTTGGTGAGTATATCTATGGTTTAGTTAGTGACTATATCTATGGTTTAGTTGGTGAGTATATCTATGGTTTAGTTTGTGATTATATTTTTGGTGTAGTTGGTGATTATATCTATGGTCTAGTTGGTAATTATATCTATGGTTTAGTTGGTGAGTATATCTATGGTTTAGTTGGTGAGTATATATATGGTTTAGTTGGTGATTATTTCTATGGTTTAATGGTGAATATAACTATGGTTTAGTTGGTGATTATATCTATGGTTTAGTTGGTGAGTATATCTATGGTTTAGTTGGTGATTATATCTATGGTTTAGTTGGTGATTATATCTATGGTTTAGTTGGTGATTATATCTATGGTTTAGTTGGTGATTATATCTATGGTTTAATTGGTGATTATATCTATGGTTTAGTTGGTGAATATATCTATGGTTTAGTTGATGAGTATATCTATGGTGTAGATGGTGATTATATCTATGGTTTAGTTGGTGAGAATATCTATGGTTTAGTTGGTGATTATATCTATGGTTTAGTTAGTGATTATATCTATGGTTTAGTTGGTGATTATATCTATGGTTTAGTTGGTGATTATATATATCGTTTAATTGGTGATTATATCTATGGTTTAGTTGGTGAGTATATCTATGGTTTAGTTGGTGAGTATATCTATGGTTTAGTTGGTGAGTATGTCTATGGTGTAGATGGTTATTATATTTATGGTTTAGTTGGTAAGTATATCTATGGTTTAGTTGGTGAGTATATCTATGGTTTAGTAGGTGATTTTATCTATGGTGTAGATGGTGATTATATCTATGTTTTAGTTGGTGATTATATCTATGGTTTAGTTGGTGAGTATATCTATGGTTTAGTTGGTGAGTATATCTATGGTTTAGTTGGTGAGTATATCTATTGTGTGGATGGTGATTATATCTATGGTTTAGTTGGTGAATATATCTATGGCATATTTGGTGAATATATCTATGATTTAGTTGGTGAGTATATCTATGGTTTAGTTGGTGAGTATATCTATGGTTTAGTTGGTGAGTATATCTATGGTTTTATTTGTGATTATATTTTTGGTTTAGTTGGTGATTATATCTATGGTCTAGTTGGTGAGTATATCTATGGTTTAATTGGTAAGTATATCTATGGTCTAGTTGGTGAGTATATCTATGGTTTAGTTGGTGAGTATATCTATGGTTAAGTTGGTGATTATATCTATGGTTTAATTGGTGAGTATATCTATGGTTTAGTTGGTGAGTATATCTATGGTTTAGTTGGTGAGTATATCTATGGTGTAGATGGTGATTATATCTATGGTTTAGTTGATGAGAATATCTATGGTTTAGTTGGTGATTATATCTATGGTTTAGTTGGTGATTATATCTATGGTTTAGTTGGTGATTGTATCTATGGTTTAGTTGGTGATTATATCTATGGTTTAATTTGTGATTATATCTATGGTTTAGTTGGTGAGTATATCTATGGTTTAGTTGGTGAGTATATCTATGGTTTAGTTGGTGAGTATGTCTATGGTGTAGATGGTGATTATATCTATGGTTCAGTTGGTAAGTATATCTATGGTTTAGTTGGGGAGTATATCTATGGTTTAGTTGGTGGTTTTATCTATGGTGTAGATGGTAATTATATCTATGGTTTAGTTGGTGATTATATCTATGGTTTAGTTGGTGAGTATATCTATGGTTTAGTTGGTGAGTATATCTATGGTTTAGTTGGTGAGTATATCTATGGTTTAGTTGGCGATTATATCTATGGTGTAGATGGTGATTATATCTATGGTTTAGTTGGTGAGTATATCTATGATTTAGTTAGTGAGTATATCAATGGTTTAGTTGGTGAGTATATCTATGGTTTATTTGGTGATTATATCTATGGTTTAGTTGGTGAGTATATTTATGGTTTAGTTGGTGAGTATATCTATGGTTTAGTTGGTGAGTATATCTATGGGTTAGTTGGTGAGTATATCTATAGTTTAGTTGGTGAGTATATCTATGGTTTATTTGGTGATTATATCTATGGTTTAGTTGGTGAGTATGTTTATGGTTCAGTTGGTGAGTATATATATGGTTTTGTTGGTGAGTATATCTATGGTGTAGATGGTGAGTATATCTATGGTTTAGTTGGTGAGTATATCTATGGTTTAGTTAGTGATTATATCTATGGTTTAGTTGGTGATTATATCTATGGTTTAGTTGCTGATTATATCTATAATTTAGTTGGTGAGTATATCTATGGTTTAGTTGATGATTGTATCTATGGTTTAGTTGGTGAGTATATCTATGGTTTAGTTGGTGAGTATATCTATGGTTTAGTTGGTGAGTATATTTATGGTTTAGTTGGTGAATATCTATGGTTTAGTTGGTGATTATATCTATGGTTTAGTTGTGAATATATCTATGGTTTAGTTGGTGATTATATCTAAAGTTTAGTTGGTGAGTATATCTATGGTTTAGTTGGTGATTATAACTATGGTTTAGTTGGTGAGTATATCTATGGTTTAGTAGGTAAGTATATTTATGGTTTAGTTGGTGATTATAACTATGGTTTAGTTGTGAATATATCTATGGTTTAGTTGGTGATTATATCTATGGTTTAGTTGGTGAGTATATCTATGGTTTAGTTGGTGATTATATCTATGGTTTAGTTGGTGATTATATCTATGGTTTAGTTGGTGATTATATCTATGGTTTAGTTGGTGATTATATCTATGGTTTAGTTGGTGAGTATATCTATGGTTTAGTTGATGATTATATCTATGGTTTAGTTGGTGATTATATCTATGGTTTAGTTGGTGAGTATATCTATGGTTTAGTTGGTGATTATATCTATGGCTTAGTTGGTGAGTATATCTATGGTTTAGTTGGTGAATATATTTATGGCATAGTTGGTGATTATATCTATGGTTAAGTTGGTGATTATATCTAAAGTTTAGTTGGTGAATATATCTATGGTTTCTTGGTGATTATATCTATGATTTAGTTGGTGAGTTTATCTATGGTTTAATTGGTGAATATATCTATGGTTTATTTGGGGATTATATCTATGGTTTAGTTGGTGAATATATCTATGGTTTAGTCGGTGATTATATCTATGGTTAATTGGTGATTATATCAATGGTTTAGTTGTTGATTATATCTATGGTTTAGTTGGTGATTATATCTATGGTTTAGTTGGTGAATATATCAATGGTTTAGTTAGTGATTATATCTGTGGTTTTGTTGGTGATTATACCTATGGTTTAGTTTGATTTTATAATATCTATGGTTTAGTTGGTGAGTATATCTATGGTCTAGTTGGTGAGTATATCTATGGTTTAGTTGGTGAGTATATCTATGGTTTAGTTGGTGAGTATATCTATGGTTTATTTGGTGAATATATATATGGCTTATTTGTTAAATATATCTATGATTTTGTTGGTGAGTATATCTATGGTTTAGTTGGTGAGTATATCTATGGTTTAGTTGGTGTGTATATCTATGGTTTAGTTTGTGATTATATTTTTTTATAGTTGGTGATTATATCTATGGTCTAGTTGGTGAGTATATCTATGGTTTAGTTGGTAAGTATATCTATGGTTTAGTTGTTGAGTATATCTATGGTGCAGATAGTGAGTATATCTATGGTTTAGTTGGTGAGTATATCTATGGTTTAGTTGGTGAGTATATCTATGGGTTAGTTGGTGAGTATATCTATGGTTTAGTTGGTGAGTATATCTATGGTTTATTTGGTGATTATATCTATGGTTTAGTTGGTGAGTATGTTTATGGTTTAGTTGGTGAGTATATATATGGTTTTGTTGGTGAGTATATCTATGGTGTAGATGGTGAGTATATCTATGGTTTAGTTGGTGAGTATATCTATGGTTTAGTTAGTGATTATATCTATGGTTTAGTTGGTGATTATATCTATGGTTTAGTTGCTGATTATATCTATAATTTAGTTGGTGAGTATATCTATGGTTTAGTTGATGATTGTATCTATGGTTTAGTTGGTGAGTATATCTATGGTTTAGTTGGTGAGTATATCTATGGTTTAGTTGGTGAGTATATTTATGGTTTAGTTGGTGAATATCTATGGTTTAGTTGGTGATTATATCTATGGTTTAGTTGTGAATATATCTATGGTTTAGTTGGTGATTATATCTAAAGTTTAGTTGGTGAGTATATCTATGGTTTAGTTGGTGATTATAACTATGGTTTAGTTGGTGAGTATATCTATGGTTTAGTAGGTAAGTATATTTATGGTTTAGTTGGTGATTATAACTATGGTTTAGTTGTGAATATATCTATGGTTTAGTTGGTGATTATATCTATGGTTTAGTTGGTGAGTATATCTATGGTTTAGTTGTTGATTATATCTATGGTTTAGTTGGTGATTATATCTATGGTTTAGTTGGTGATTATATCTATGGTTTAGTTGGTGATTATATCTATGGTTTAGTTGGTGAGTATATCTATGGTTTAGTTGATGATTATATCTATGGTTTAGTTGGTGATTATATCTATGGTTTAGTTGGTGAGTATATCTATGGTTTAGTTGGTGATTATATCTATGGCTTAGTTGGTGAGTATATCTATGGTTTAGTTGGTGAATATATTTATGGTATAGTTGGTGATTATATCTATGGTTAAGTTGGTGATTATATCTAAAGTTTAGTTGGTGAATATATCTATGGTTTCTTGGTGATTATATCTATGATTTAGTTGGTGAGTTTATCTATGGTTTAATTGGTGAATATATCTATGGTTTATTTGGGGATTATATCTATGGTTTAGTTGGTGAATATATCTATGGTTTAGTCGGTGATTATATCTGTGGTTTTGTTGGTGATTATACCTATGGTTTAGTTTGATTTTATAATATCTATGGTTTAGTTGGTGAGTATATCTATGGTCTAGTTGGTGAGTATATCTATGGTTTAGTTGGTGAGTATATCTATGGTTTAGTTGGTGAGTATATCTGTGGTTTATTTGGTGAATATATATATGGCTTATTTGTTAAATATATCTATGATTTTGTTGGTGAGTATATCTATGGTTTAGTTGGTGAGTATATCTATGGTTTAGTTGGTGTGTATATCTATGGTTTAGTTTGTGATTATATTTTTTTATAGTTGGTGATTATATCTATGGTCTAGTTGGTGAGTATATCTATGGTTTAGTTGGTAAGTATATCTATGGTTTAGTTGTTGAGTATATCTATGGTGCAGATAGTGAGTATATCTATGGTTTAGTTGGTGAGTATATCTATGGTTTAGTTGGTGATTATATCTATGGTTTAGTTAGTGATTATATCTATAATTTAGTTGGTGATTATATCTATGGTTTAGTAGGTGAATATATCTATGGTTTAGTTGGTAATTATATCTATGGTTTAGTTGGTGAGTATATCTATGGTTTAGTTGGTGAGTATATAAATAATTTAGTTGGTGATTATATCTATGGTTTAGTTGTGAATATATCTATGGTTTAGTTGGTGATTATATCTATGGTTTAGTTGGTGAGTATATCTATGATTTAGTTGGTGAGTATATCTATGGTTTAGTTGGTGAGTATATCTATGGTTGAGTTGGTGAATATGTCTATGGTGTAGATGGTGATTATATCTATGGTTTAGTTAGTGAGTATATCTATGGTTTAGTTGGTGAGTATATCTATGGTTTATTTGGTGATTATATCTATGGTTTAGTTGGTGAGTATATTTATGGTTTAGTTGGTGAGTATATCTATGGTTTAGTTGGTGAGTATATCTATGGTTTAGTTAGTGAGTATAGCTATGGTTTAGTTGGTGAGTATATCTATGGTTTAGTTGGTGAGTATATCTATGGTTTAGTTAGTGATTATATCTATGGTTTAGTTGGTGATTATATCTATGGTTTAGTTGGAGATTATATCTATAATTTAGTTGGTGAGTATATCTATGGTTTAGTTGATGATTGTATCTATGGTTTAGTTGGTGAGTATATCTATGGTTTAGTTGGTGATTATATCTATGGTTTAGTTGGTGAGTATATTTATGGTTTAGTTGGTGAATATCTATGGTTTAGTTGGTGATTATATCTATGGTTTAGTTAGTGATTATATCTATAATTTAGTTGGTGATTATATCTATGGTTTAGTAGGTGAATATATCTATGGTTTAGTTGGTAATTATATCTATGGTTTAGTTGGTGAGTATATCTATGGTTTAGTTGGTGAGTATATAAATAATTTAGTTGGTGATTATATCTATGGTTTAGTTGTGAATATATCTATGGTTTAGTTGGTGATTATATCTATGGTTTAGTTGGTGAGTATATCTATGATTTAGTTGGTGAGTATATCTATGGTTTAGTTGGTGAGTATATCTATGGTTGAGTTGGTGAATATGTCTATGGTGTAGATGGTGATTATATCTATGGTTTAGTTAGTGAGTATATCTATGGTTTAGTTGGTGAGTATATCTATGGTTTATTTGGTGATTATATCTATGGTTTAGTTGGTGAGTATATTTATGGTTTAGTTGGTGAGTATATCTATGGTTTAGTTGGTGAGTATATCTATGGTTTAGTTGGTGAGTATAGCTATGGTTTAGTTGGTGAGTATATCTATGGTTTAGTTGGTGAGTATATCTATGGTTTAGTTAGTGATTATATCTATGGTTTAGTTGGTGATTATATCTATGGTTTAGTTGGAGATTATATCTATAATTTAGTTGGTGAGTATATCTATGGTTTAGTTGATGATTGTATCTATGGTTTAGTTGGTGAGTATATCTATGGTTTAGTTGGTGATTATATCTATGGTTTAGTTGGTGAGTATATTTATGGTTTAGTTGGTGAATATCTATGGTTTAGTTGGTGATTATATCTAAGGTTTAGTTAGTGAGTATATCTATGGTTTAGTTGGTGAGTATATCTATGGTTTATTTGGTGATTATATCTATGGTTTAGTTGGTGAGTATATTTATGGTTTAGTTGGTGAGTATATCTATGGTTTAGTTGGTGAGTATATCTATGGTTTAGTTGGTGAGTATAGCTATGGTTTAGTTGGTGAGTATATCTATGGTTTTAGTTGGTGATTATATCTATAATTTAGTTGGTGACTATATCTATAGTTTAGTTGATGATTGTATCTATGGTTTATTTGGTGAGTATATATATGGTTTAGTTGGTGAGTATATCTATGGTTTAGTTGGTGAGTATATCTATGGTTTAGTAGGTGAGTATATCTATGGTTTATTTGGTGATTATATCTATGGTTTAGTTGGTGAGTATATTTATGGTTTAGTTGGTGAGTATATCTATGGTTTAGTTGGTGATTATATCTATGGTGTAGATGGTGAGTATATCTATGGTTTAGTTGGTGAGTATATCTATGGTTTAGTTGATGATTGTATCTATGGTTTAGTTGGTGAGTATATCTATGGTTTAGTTGGTGAATATCTATGGTTTAGTTGGTGATTATATCTATGGTTTAGTTGGTGAGTATATCTATGGTTTAGTTGGTGAGTATATTTATGGTTTAGTTGGTGATTATATCTATGGTTTAGTTGTGAATATATCTATGGTTTAGTTGGTGATTATATCTATGGTTTAGTTGGTGAGTATATCTATGGTTTAGTTGGTGATTATATCTATGGTTTAGTTGGTGATTATATCTATGGTTTAGTTGGTGATTATATCTATGGTTTAGTTGGTGATTATATCTATAATTTAGTTGGTGAGTATATCTATGATTTAGTTGGTGAGTATATCTATGGTTTAGTTGGTGAGTATATCTATGGTTTTGTTTGTGATTATATTTTTGGTTTAGTTGGTGATTATATCTATGGTCTAGTTGGTGAGTATATCTATGGTTTAGTTGGTAAGTATATCTATGGTTTAGTTGGTGAGTATATCTATGGTGTATATGGTGAGTATATCTATGGTTTAGTTGGTGAGTATATCTATGGTTTACTTGGTTGATTATATCTATGGTTTAGTTGGTGATTATATCTATAATTTACTTGGTGATTATATCTATGGTTTAGTTGGTGAATATATCTATGGTTTAGTTGGTGAGTATATCTATGGTTTAGTTGGTGAGTATATTTATGGTTTAGTTGGTGATTATATCTATGGTTTAGTTGTGAATATATCAATGGTTTAGTTGGTGATTATATCTATGGTTTAGTTGGTGAGTATATCTATAGTTTAGTTGGTGATTATATCTATGGTTTAGTTGGTGATTATATCTATGGTTTAGTTGGTGATTATATCTATGGTTTAGTTGGTGATTATATCTATGATTTAGTTGGTGAGTATATCTATGGTTTAGTTGTGAGTATATCTATGGTTTAGTTGGTGAGTATATCTATGGTTTTGTTTGTGATTATATTTTTGGTTTAGTTGGTGATTATATCTATGGTCTAGTTGGTGAGTATATCAATGGTTTAGTTGGTAAGTATATCTTTGGTTTAGTTGGTGATTATATCTATGGTGTAGATGGTGAGTATATCTATGGTTTAGTTGGTGAGTATATCTATGGTTTAGTTGGTTGATTATATCTATGGTTTAGTTGGTGATTATATCTATAATTTAGTTGGTGATTATATCTATGGTTTAGTTGGTGAATATATCTATGGTTTAGTTAGTGATTATATCTATGGTTTAGTTGGTGATTATATCTATGGTTTAGTTGCTGATTATATCTATAATTTAGTTGGTGAGTATATCTATGGTTTAGTTGGTGATTGTATCTATGGTTTAGTTGGTGAGTATATCTATGGTTTAGTTGGTGATTATATCTATGGTTTAGTTGGTGATTATATCTATGGTTTAGTTGGTGAATATCTATGGTTTAGTTGGTGATTATATCTATGGTTTAGTTGGTGAGTATATCTATGGTTTAGTTGGTGAGTATATTTATGGTTTAGTTGGTGATTATATCTATGGTTTAGTTGTGAATATATCTATGGTTTAGTTGGTGATTATATCTAAAGTTTAGTTGGTGATTATACCTATGGTTTAGTTGGTGATTATATCTATGGTTTAGTTGGTGAGTATATCTATGGTTTAGTAGGTAAGTATATTTATGGTTTAGTTGGTGATTATATCTATGGTTTAGTTGTGAATATATCCATGGTTCAGTTGGTGATTATATCTATGGTTTAGTTGGTGAGTATATCTATGGTTTAGTTGGTGATTATATCTATGGTATAGTTGGTGATTATATCTATGGTTTAGTTGGTGATTATATCTATGGTTTAGTTGGTGATTATATCTATGGTTTAGTTGGTGAGTATATCTATGGTTTTGTTGATGATTATATCTATGGTTTAGTTGGTGAGTATATCTATGGTGTAGTTTGTGATTATATCTATGGTCTAGTTGGTGAGTATATCTATGGTTTAGTTGGTAAGTATATCTATGGTTTAGTTGTTGAGTATATCTATGTTGTAGATGGTGAGTATATCTATGGTTTGGTTGGTGAGTATATCTATGGTTTAGTTGGTGATTATATCTATGGTTTAGTTGGTGATTATATCTATAATTTAGTTGGTGATTATATCTATGGTTTAGTTGGTGATTATATCTATAATTTAGTTGGTGAGTATATCTATGATTTAGTTGGTGAGTATATCTATGGTTTAGTTGGTGAGTATATCTATGGTTTTGTTTGTGATTATATTTTTGGTTTAGTTGGTGATTATATCTATGGTCTAGTTGGTGAGTATATCTATGGTTTAGTTGGTAAGTATATCTATGGTTTAGTTGGTGAGTATATCTATGGTGTATATGGTGAGTATATCTATGGTTTAGTTGGTGAGTATATCTATGGTTTACTTGGTTGATTATATCTATGGTTTAGTTGGTGATTATATCTATAATTTACTTGGTGATTATATCTATGGTTTAGTTGGTGAATATATCTATGGTTTAGTTGGTGAGTATATCTATGGTTTAGTTGGTGAGTATATTTATGGTTTAGTTGGTGATTATATCTATGGTTTAGTTGTGAATATATCAATGGTTTAGTTGGTGATTATATCTATGGTTTAGTTGGTGAGTATATCTATAGTTTAGTTGGTGATTATATCTATGGTTTAGTTGGTGATTATATCTATGGTTTAGTTGGTGATTATATCTATGGTTTAGTTGGTGATTATATCTATGATTTAGTTGGTGAGTATATCTATGGTTTAGTTGTGAGTATATCTATGGTTTAGTTGGTGAGTATATCTATGGTTTTGTTTGTGATTATATTTTTGGTTTAGTTGGTGATTATATCTATGGTCTAGTTGGTGAGTATATCAATGGTTTAGTTGGTAAGTATATCTTTGGTTTAGTTGGTGATTATATCTATGGTGTAGATGGTGAGTATATCTATGGTTTAGTTGGTGAGTATATCTATGGTTTAGTTGGTTGATTATATCTATGGTTTAGTTGGTGATTATATCTATAATTTAGTTGGTGATTATATCTATGGTTTAGTTGGTGAATATATCTATGGTTTAGTTAGTGATTATATCTATGGTTTAGTTGGTGATTATATCTATGGTTTAGTTGCTGATTATATCTATAATTTAGTTGGTGAGTATATCTATGGTTTAGTTGGTGATTGTATCTATGGTTTAGTTGGTGAGTATATCTATGGTTTAGTTGGTGATTATATCTATGGTTTAGTTGGTGATTATATCTATGGTTTAGTTGGTGAATATCTATGGTTTAGTTGGTGATTATATCTATGGTTTAGTTGGTGAGTATATCTATGGTTTAGTTGGTGAGTATATTTATGGTTTAGTTGGTGATTATATCTATGGTTTAGTTGTGAATATATCTATGGTTTAGTTGGTGATTATATCTAAAGTTTAGTTGGTGATTATACCTATGGTTTAGTTGGTGATTATATCTATGGTTTAGTTGGTGAGTATATCTATGGTTTAGTAGGTAAGTATATTTATGGTTTAGTTGGTGATTATATCTATGGTTTAGTTGTGAATATATCCATGGTTCAGTTGGTGATTATATCTATGGTTTAGTTGGTGAGTATATCTATGGTTTAGTTGGTGATTATATCTATGGTATAGTTGGTGATTATATCTATGGTTTAGTTGGTGATTATATCTATGGTTTAGTTGGTGATTATATCTATGGTTTAGTTGGTGAGTATATCTATGGTTTTGTTGATGATTATATCTATGGTTTAGTTGGTGAGTATATCTATGGTGTAGTTTGTGATTATATCTATGGTCTAGTTGGTGAGTATATCTATGGTTTAGTTGGTAAGTATATCTATGGTTTAGTTGTTGAGTATATCTATGTTGTAGATGGTGAGTATATCTATGGTTTGGTTGGTGAGTATATCTATGGTTTAGTTGGTGATTATATCTATGGTTTAGTTGGTGATTATATCTATAATTTAGTTGGTGATTATATCTATGGTTTAGTTGGTGAATATATCTATGGTTTAGTTGGTAATTATATCTATGGATTAGTTGGTGAGTATATCTATGGTTTAGTTGGTGAGTATATATATATATGGTTTAGTTGGTGATTATATCTATGGTTTAGTTGTGAATATATCTATGGTTTAGTTGGTGATTATATCTATGGTTTAGTTGGTGAGTATATCTATGGTTTAGTTGGTGAGTATATCTATGGTTTAGTTGGTGAGTATATCTATGGTTTAGTTGGTGAATATGTCTATGGTGTAGATGGTGATTATATCTATGGTTTAGTTGTTAAGTATAACTATGGTTTAGTTGGTGAGTATATCTATGGTTTAGTTGTTAAGTATTTCTATGGTTTAGTTGGTGAGTATATCTATGGTTTAGTTGGTGGTTTAATCTATGGTGTAGATGGTGATTATATCTATGGTTTAGTTGGTGATTATATCTATGGTTTAGTTGGTGAGTATATATATGGTGTAGATGGTGAGTATATCTATGGTTTAGTTGGTGAGTATATCTATGGTTTAGTTAGTGATTATATCTATGGTTTAGTTGGTGATTATATCTATGGTTTAGTTGGTGATTATATCTATAATTTAGTTGGTGAGTATATCTATGGTTTAGTTGGTGATTATATCTATGGTTTAGTTGGTGAGTATATTTATGGATTAGTTTGTGAATATCTATGGTTTAGTTGGTGATTATATCTATGGTTTAGTTAGTGAGTATATCTATGGTTTAGTTGGTGAGTATATCTATGGTTTATTTGGTGATTATATCTATGGTTTAGTTGGTGAGTATATTTATGGTTTAGTTGGTGAGTATATCTATGGTTTAGTTGGTGAGTATATCTATGGTTTAGTTGGTGAATATATCTATGGTTTAGTTGGTGAGTATATCTATGGTTTAGTTGGTGAGTATATCTATGGTTTAGTTAATGATTATATCTATAATTTAGTTGGTGAATATCTATGGTTTAGTTGGTGAGTATATCTATAGTTTAGTTGGTGAATATATCTATGGTTTAGTTGGTGAGTATATCTATGGTTTATTTGGTGATTATATCTATGGTTTAGTTGGTGAGTATGTTTATGGTTTAGTTGGTGAGTATATCTATGGTTTAGTTGGTGAGTATATCTATGGTGTAGATGGTGAGTATATCTATGGTTTAGTTGGTGAGTATATCTATGGTTTAGTTAGTGATTATATCTATAGTTTAGTTGGTGATTATATCTATGGTTTAGTTGGTGATTATATCTATAATTTAGTTGGTGAGTATATCTATGGTTTAGTTGATGATTGTATCTATGGTTTAGTTGGTGAGTATATCTATGGTTTAGTTGGTGAGTATATCTATGGTTTAGTTGGTGAGTATATTTATGGTTTAGTTGGTGAATATCTATGGTTTAGTTGGTGATTATATCTATGGTTTAGTTGGTGAGTATATCTATGGTTTAGTTGGTGAGTATATTTATGGTTTAGTTGGTGATTATATCTATGGTTTAGTTGTGAATATATCTATGGTTTAGTTGGTGATTATATCTATGGTTTATTTGGTGAGTATATCTATGGTTTAGTTGGTGATTATATCTATGGTTTAGTTGGTGATTATATCTATGGTTTAGTTGGTGATTATATCTATGGTTTAGTTGGTGAATATATCTATGGTTGAGTTGGTGAGTATATCTATGGTTTATTTGATGATTATATCTATGGTTTAGTTGGTAATTATATCTATGGTTTAGTTGGTGAGTATATCTATGGTTTAGTTGGTGATTATATCTATGGTTTAGTTGGTGAGTATATCTATGGTTTAGTTGGTGAATATATTTATGGTTTAGTTGGTGATTATATCTATGGTTAAGTTGTTTGTATATCTATGGTTTAGTTGGTGATTATATCTATGGTTTCTTGGTGATTATATCTATGATTTAGTTGGTGAGTTTATCTATGGTTTAATTTGTGAATATATCTATGGTTTATTTGGTGATTATATCTATGGTTTCGTTGGTGAATATATCTTTGGTTTAGTCGGTGATTATATCTATGGTTTAGTTGGTGATTATATCAATGGTTTAGTTGTTGATTATATCTATGGTTTAGTTGGTGATTATATCTATGGTTTAGTTGGTGAATATATCAATGGTTTAGTTAGTGATTATATCTGTGGTTTTGTTGGTGATTATACCTATGGTTTAGTTTGATTTTATAATATCTATGGTTTAGTTGGTGAGTATATCTATGGTTTAGTTGGTGATTATATCTATGGTTTAGTTGGTGATTATATCTATGGTTTAGTTGGTGGATATACCTATGGTTTAGTTGGTGATTATATCTATGGTTTAGTTGGTGAGTATATCTATGGTTTAGTTGGTGATTATATCTATGGTTTAGTTGATGATTATATCTATGGTTTAGTTGGTGAATATATCAATGGTTTAGTTAGTGATTATATCTGTGGTTTAGTTGGTGATTATACCTATGGTTTAGTTGGTGATTATATATATGGTTTAGTTGGCGAGTATACCTATTGTTTAATTGGTGATTATATCTATGGTTTAGTTGGTGATTATATCTATGGCATAGTTGGTGATTGTATCTATGCTGTAGTTAGCGATTATTTGTATTATTTAATAGGTGATCATACCTATGGTTTAATTGGTGATTATATTAATGGTTTATTTGGTGATTATATCAATTGTGTAGTTGGTATTTATATTTATGATTTAGTTAGTGACTATATCTTGGATTTTGATGTCTGGGTTTAATGATCTCAAGCACTCAGTCAATAAAAGCCGGACACGTGTATTAAAACATGTTCAAGAAAACACCACAGAAACCTGTCCTAGAAAACACCACAGAAAGCTGCTACATTTCGTATACAACTTTTTTTAAACGTGCTACAGTTAGTGCAATCTTTCTCTATTTACGTTTTTGACCACAATTTGGTCAAATCGTTTTTGTTTCAACATAAACAAACCGTAACTTGTTTGACACAAGCGAAATAGTTGATTCCACTTTGTTGTTTGTTTCACAAAGAGCGAATGAAGAATGAGCAAATAAAACTAATTGTAAAAGCTTGCAATCTGTGGTCATTTCTACGGCATTTGCAGAATTTAAAAAGTAGACCAATTTATAAAAGCAAACGAAAATCTTCAACATCCCATGAGTTTTAGGGAAGTGAACGTACTCGTAAAACATGTTTGGTATGTGGAATCAATCAAACTAAATGGGAAAATATGAGCTGCAGCTTGATAATATAAACATCATGAAAAGACAGGAGGAGATAACGATCATGTCAATCAAACAGGGGTACGTGTCTGTTGAGCACATCTAACAGGGGTATGTGTCTGTTGAGCGCATCTAACAGGGGTATGTGTCTGTTGAGCACATCTAACGGGAGTATGTGTCAGTTGAGCACATCTAACAGGGGTATGTGTCTATTGAGCACATCTAACAGGGGTATGTGTCTGTTGAGCACATCTAACAGGGGTATGTGTCTGTTGAGCACATCTAACAGGGGTATGTGTCTATTGAACATATCTAACAGGGGTATGAGTCTTTTGGACACATCTAACAGGGATATGTGTCTATTGAGCACATCTAACAGGGGAATGTGTCTATTGCGCACATCTAACAGGGGTATGTGTCTATTGAGCACATCTAACAGGGATATGTGTCTATTGAGCACATCTCACTGGGGTATGTGTCTATTGAGCATATCTAACAGGGGTATGTGTCTATTGCGCACATCTAACAGGGGTATGTGTCTATTGAGCACATCTAACAGGGGTATGTGTCTATTGAGCATATCTAACAGAGGTGTGTGTCTATTGAGCACATCTAAAAGGGGTATGTGTCTATTGAGCACATCTAACAGGGGTATGTGTCTATTGAGCACATCTAACAGGGATATGTGTCTATTGAGCACATCTAACAGGGGTATGTGTCTATTGAGCACATCTAACAGGGGTATGTGTCTACTGAGCACATCTAACAGGAATATGTGTCTATTGAGCACATCTAACAGGGGTATGTGTCTATTGAGCACATCTAACAGGGGTATGTGTCATTGAGCACATCTAACAGCGGTATGTGTCTATTGAGCATATCTAACAGGGGTATGTACTACGAAAATTAGCAAGACAATAAAATAATAGTAACAAAGGGCTGTGAACGTCATAATATGAGTTAGCGATTCAGCAATCAATCGTGTTCTACACAAATGTGAGTACGGGTTCAATCCTGCTTCGGACCAACTGTTGTTCTTTATTACTAACTCATTGGTGAACTCACTCATTGGTTGAACTAACTCATTGGTGAACTCACTCATTGGTTGAACTACCTCATTGGTGAACTCAATCATTTGTTGAACTAACTCATTGGTGAACTCACTCATTGGTTGAATTAACTCATTGGTGAACTCAATCATTGGCTGAACTCACTCATTGGTGAAATAACTCATTGGTGAACTAACTCATTGGTGAAGTAACTCATTGGTGAACTAACTAATTGGTGAACTCACTCATCGGTGAACTCACTCATTGGTGAACACACTCATTGGTTGAACTAACTCATTGGTGAACTCACTCACTGGTTAAACTAACTCATTGGTGAACTCAATCATTGGTTAAACTAACTCATTTGTGAACTCAACCATTGGCTGAACTAACTAATTGGTGAATTCACTCATTGGTTGAACTAACTCATTGGTGAACTCAATCATTGGTTGAACTAACTCATTGTGAACTCAATTATTGTTTGTACTAACTCATTGGTGAACTCACTCATTGGTAAACTATCTCATTGATGAACTCACTCATTGGTTGAACTAACTCATTGGTGAACTAACTCATTGGTGAGCTCACTCATTGGTTGAACTAACTCACTGATGAACTCACTCATTGGTTTAACTAACTCATTGGTGAACTCAATCATCAGTTGAACTAACTCACTGGTGAACTCAATCATCAGTTGAACTAACTCATTGGTGAACTCAATCATCAGTTGAACTAACTCATTGGTGAACTAACTCATTGGTGAACTCAACCATTGGCTGAACTAACTAATTGGTGAATTCACTCATTGGTTGAACTAACTCATTGGTGAACTCAATCATTGGTTGAACTAACTCATTGTGAACTCAATTATTGTTTGTACTAACTCATTGTGAACTCACTCATTGGTAAACTATCTCTTTGCTGAACTCACTCATTGGTTGAACTAACTCATTGGTGAACTAACTCATTGGTGAAACACTCATTGGTTGAACTATCTCACTGGTGAACTCACTCATTGTTTTAACTAACTCATTGGTGAACTCAATCATCAGTTGAACTAACTCATTGGTGAACTCACTCATTGGTGAACTCACTCATTGGTTGAACTCACTCATTGATTGAACTATCTCACTGGTGAACTCAATCATTGGTTGAACGAACTCATTGGTGAACTCAACCATTGTCTGAACTCACTCATTGGTTGAACTCACTCATTGGTTGAAGTAACTCATTGGTGCACTCAATCATTGGTTGAAGTCACTCATTGGTGAACTAACTAATTGGTGAACTAACTCATTGGTGAACTCACTCATTGGTGAACTCATTCTTGCTTGTCTTCTACAAACTCCACCAAATCCCCACCGTCCATGCTGAAACCTAAGAACCTCTGCAGGGCATCATTTCATCCACCGATACATTTTCCTATTCAGCAATTACTTCAAGACCTTGAGAGTATGTGGTTGAAACATAATCCAGTCATCATTTCATGAAAGCAGACCTCGGTATCTCAGGTTGATGCTCACATCCGGCCTCCCCCATACAGCAGGACTTACCTTCAGTATTTCTTCTTGTGCGACGAATGTTGTTTTCGGAAACATGAGAATGACAACTCGCCAAATTTTCAAGTTAACCGAAGCCAACTAATTTGAAAAAAGCCATGAAAAAAAAAATTTGGAGTAAAAAAAATAAAATTTATCATGGATAGGCAAGTAATTGATTACTGTGAAGGTGGTAAGCAGGAAACGAGTTGAGCACAGTGTGTTGTGAAAGTTTTACGTAGGAGATCATTACAGTGTGTTGTGAAAGTTTTAAGTAGGAGATCATTACAGTGTGTTGTGAAAGTTTTACGTAGGAGATCATTACAGTTATGGTTATGTTTAGTCGAAGGCGCCGGTATCACTGTAAACGAATTAAAATCCATAATTGCTCAACCGCCCATACCAGTGGAACCATCCGAATTAACATCTCATCTCATTGAAGGACCCAAACAAAGAAAGGCAGTTGCAGTCCTCATCACAGCATATACAGCACACTCCAACGGACATAAGGCCAAGCGGCACCGAGAGTGAACGCAGCTGAATTGTTTTTCTTCATAAGATATCATCGTTCATCGTGAGCAATCGGAATATCCAAACACAATCCGGGTGAAACACACAGCTCACAGTGTACACAGAGCACTAAACTCAGTAACTCCGGCAGCAAGTCGAACCAAAATGTGAGGAAACTGCAACAAGGAAAACTATTCAGTCTATGCCTCAATGTTTCGTGTCGCCTATACGCCATATTGACCGGTATTCCAACGATGACATATATTGCAATCAACGCAGAACACACAATTGGACACATTGTTGATGACTTCAAATCATATGCACGTACTCAGCTGCGCCAGCGAATATCCCAAAAGTAGAACTTCCGATCTAGACACTTGTCAGCATTGGAAAGATAGAATTAACCATCATTCCGGCAAAAAGAGTACCAGTGAACGATGACGCAAACGTGACAGCGCCATCTTGAAACCACAAGTCCGGTTACAGTGTGTTGTGATAGCTGTACATCGGAGAACATTACAGTGTGCTGTGAAAACTTTACATAGAACATTACAGTGTGTTGTGAAAACTTTGTATAGAACATTACAGCGAGTTGTGAAAACTTTGTATAGAACATTACAGTGCGCTGTGAAAAATTTACATAGAACATTACAGTGTGCTGTGAAAACTTTACATAGAACATTACAGTGAGTTGTGAAAACGTTACATAGAACATTACAGTGAGTTGTGAAAACTTTGTATAGAACATTACAGTGAGTTGTGAAAACGTTACATAGAACATTACAGTGAGTTGTGAAAACTTTGTATAGAACATTACAGTGAGTTGTGAAAACTTTGTATAGAACATTACAGTGAGTTGTGAAAACTTTACATAGAACATTACAGTGAGTTGTGAAAACTTTGTATAGAACATTACAGTGAGTTGTGAAAACTTTGTATAGGAGAACATTACAAAACTATGACGTCTCGACGTGGTTGTATAGAGAGTTGTTGTTATACAGCAATTATTTTTGCAATTTTACGTTTACATTTTTTGTTCCACCGGGTCTTTTTTGTCGTTTCATTTTTGTTGTGCCCAATAATGTAACAAGATTCTCGCAAATTTCTCCTGTGTGTCCGTCTGTTGTTGTTTTCTGAGGCAGGCCGTTTGTAATCCGGAACATCGTAATTTGGTATTGTTTTCACATGTAAAGCTGTCACAACATGGGTGGCTCCAATCAATCTTTACAATTGTCATTATGTACGTGTCCTTATCGGCTTTTGTTTTATCGTGGGTTCATGTGTGACCACAACAGTACATCCAAATGTGTTAGAGAGAGAGAGAGAGAGAGAGAGAGAGAGAGAGAGAGAGAGAGAGAAAGCGAGAGAAATGATAAAGAAATAATTTAAATAAAAAGAACAGAAATATGATTGTACGGATAAAGAAAAATGAAAAAGAGACAGACTGAAAAGTAGCGGCGGAGGCGAAGGCGCACCTCAAAGCACCAGAGCTGAAAGTTGTCAGCGACCCACAGCTGATGGCTTGCGCCAGGATCGGTGAACCAGAACCATCCAGACACTGCTCCACCTCTCCGTGGTGCCTCTAGTAACAGACTAACCTGTCTAGTCTGGGCAAGCGAGTAGGGATTGAAGAGGGAAGACAACCCGGTACTTAAAAATGTCGTGCTGAAGTCGGATGTTTTGGGCCGGAAGGCGCAAATATCACAGTTATACTGCAAACCACAACACAACGTAGACACGCCCACTTAACGTTCCTTTAAGGGCGGATGACGAAGAGGTATATTCCTTTAGTCATCGGGCAAACGCAAGCAAGCAAAAGTAACGGTGATGAGAGAGGCATGATGCGAGAAATAGAGAGACAGAGAGAGAGAGAGAGACAGAGAGAGAGACACAGAGAGAGACAGACAGACAGAGCGACAGAGAGAGATGCAAATCTCAAATAAAATATCAAAGTATTTCTAACAGAGTTGGTGACTGTAGCAAGTGCTTCCAGAAAGTGAAGAATCTGTACTGCCCGGGGCATGGGATGAACTATTGAGGACAATCAATATGGCGATTGCCAGCAACGCAACTACAAAGGATTAACAACATTTTTGCTGGTCACAATAGTTGGCCTACATGTAATCATTGACTATGATTGATGTCATCAAACAGGTCTGTGGGATTACCAATCTCAGCGTTGGTGAGGAGTGGATACCGGTGCCTACGTCATTCAAGGGGATTTTCTCATGTATTGTCACACTTGACAGGAAAAGTAGGGAACAGAACCCGGTCGCGGTTAATGCTGAGGTCAACGGTCTCATCTGCGATAACACCGATGAGAAAGATGCAGTCATCTATACAGACGGATCTGTAAGACGACACGAAAGAAGTGCATGGGCATTTACAGCACGTTCGGCAGGCAGAATAGCCAAGGAAGACAGTGGTGCATACGCCATGACCACGAGTAGCATGACAATGGAGGTGATGGCAGTGACCAAGGCATTCAAATGGTTAGAGTCACAAGACTACATCCACGCATGTATACTGAGTGATTCGATGAGCATGATAAAAAAAGTGGAGGCGGGCTTTGTACGCATGCAATGGGTAGAGTCGTTGCAGAAATCCAAAATACGTAAGGTCACCTTTGTCTATGTCCCTGGACATGCGGGAGTGCGGGGAAATGAGAGAGCGGACAGGTTGGCTGGCTGCGCTGTCGTTGAGGACGGGCAACCGATGGATCGGGCGGACATCATCAATGCACTCCGAGATGTGGGAAGAGCACAGGACTTCGACAAACACAGATCAACGTCGCTTCTTCGGATGATGGAAATGGGAGTTAAGATGGGCACAGCCAGAAATGAGAAACTTGGTGGCCGTGTAAGAAGACTTATCAACCAACATAGAACTGGAGTCGTCAGTCGCTGGACACTGAGGGAATTGCTGAGGAGGGGATCTGAGCACCTATGGACATGTTCGGAGTGCAATGATGATGACCCGCAAATAACTCAATAACTCAATAATCATTGACTAACAGGTCGAGTGGTTGGTTTGACTAATTCATTGGTTGTTTGGTCGACTGATTGATTAAAGAAATGGTTGATCGTTCGATGTTGTTGATCGACTAAATATTTGATTGGTTGATTGATTATTGGAAATGTAAATTGTTTGGTTGCTTGTTGAATGAATTATTAACTGATTAATCGATTTGTAAACTGCTTGATCGCTTGACTGATTTGTTGAATAATTGATCGATTTCTAAATTGGTTAGTCGTTTATCTGGTTTGTTAATTAATAGATCGATTTGTAAATGTAAGGTTTGATTGCTTTTTTGTTTGTTTGATTAATAAGTCTATTTTTGGATTGGTGAATTGTCTGCTTGATTGACTAATTGGTTAAATGTTTAAAAGTTCAGATAGATAGACAGACAGACAGATAGATAGATAGATAGATAGATAGATAGATAGATAGATAGATAGATAGATAGATAGATAGATAGATAGATAGATAGATAGATAGATAGATAGATAGATAGATAGATAGATAGCTATATAGATAGATAGATAGATAGGCAGACAGACAGACAGATAGATAGATAGGTAGATAGATAGGTAGATAGATAGATAGATAGATAGATAGATAGATAGATAGATAGATAGATAGATAGATAGATAGATAGATAGATAGATAGATAGATAGATAGATAGATAGATAGATAGATAGATAGATAGATAGATAGATAGATAGATAAGATTGTAGTTTTATCGATTTTATTTGAGAGTTGGTTAATTTTGATTGATTGATTTTGCAACTCCTTTGATCTATGATAGAATCCAATTATCAGAAAATATGTGGATTCATGTCTGTGGTAAGGAGCATAGCGATGTGCATGGCTGGTTCCAGCCCACATAATTGCCCGTATCTCTCGAAAGTTTGGCTTGATCGTTATTGATATGGCGTTGGTACAGACTCATAAACCTTCGCCCAAAGCCATTAAGTGATGTTTGCCCGTGCCAGGAAGTAAAGTGTTGGCTGTTCTGTCGGAGAAAGGAGCTGATGGCCACCAACAAGACGTTCTGAGTGGTGACACTGTTCCCTAGATACGGTGTTGCCCTGTGAGCTGCAGACACAAGGCTCAGTAGGAAGAAAGTTGGAGTAGGCCCATAGCGTAGGAAACAAAAGACTGGTCCCGCATAGATAAGAAAACACGCAGCGAATGGTTAAAATAATTTATTTTTGAAAGACACAAGATAAGAGCGCTCGGAAGTAATGGGTAGCATTATAAAACTTTCCCAATATACACGAGACGCCATTTCTTCCCCTTATCCAGGGCCACAAATTGTGTTGACTGAAGTCCTTAAACTCCACTCTCAGTAAACTCGGAGACACGAGCTGGTTCGGCACGTGCCACGGCCTGTTTGCACTGGCGCGTGCTAGAAAGGTTATTATTTATTATATTACGGGGGGGGGGGGGGAGCTATACCGTAACCGGGCAGACAGGAAAAGGGACACTTCTTGTATGACCGGTTATTTTCTGAGATTTGAAAGGCCCTAGGCGTTGAAGGGACAAATGTATAGTGGTAAAAATATAATATAGGGCACGTAAAGAAAGATAAATATGACAGAGATTAGGGGAATATAATGTACAAGATAAGTGTAAAGTTAAGGGGAATGGAGTAAATAATAGAGTACGATAAGTTAGTGGAGTACAGCAAAGTTATGGTGTATAGAAAAGTAGCGGTATTTAGTAATTTAATGAGGTAGGTTTAAGTAATGGAATAAATTAATGTTTTGGTTTACTCTCAAGTAATGGAGTAAATGAAAGTAACAGAATTAAGACCGGCTCAAAAATTGACTGAATCCGCAAAAATGATGATATTGCACGATTGTTATGTCAAGGTGGGACGTGCTGGGTGTAAGCGCTATGAATGAATGCAAAGAAGACTTGTCAACCAATGTCGTTAGTCGCTCTACTCATTGTGGTACAGCCTTCGGATGGGATCTAAGCACGCATGGACATGTCCGATGGTGCCATGAGAATGACCTGTCGATTATACCTAAAGTAGACTTAGTCATGAATGTTGATTGGTTCAGATATACTAAGCTTGAGAGTAAAAACATGCGCTGGAATCTTCCCGAACCACAGATCAGGTATGTCTTGCAAGTAGGGAGAAACAGTCACGGGAAGTGCTGGTCTGTTTACGAATGTTAGGTTTCTGGTAATGTACAAGTTTTAAGACACAGAAAAGAGATACTCTAGATTAATCATATGTGTATATCCAATGAAGAGAAAAAAAGAAAGAACAAAGGAAGGAAGGAAGAGAGGGAGAGAAAGAACGAGAAAGAAAGCAGGAAAGAATAAATAAAGAGGGGAAAAAAAAAATAAAAGAATGAAAAAAGTGAGAGAAAGGAAAAAATAAGAAAGAGACAGAAAGAAAGACAGAGAAAGAGAGAGAGGATAGAAAGAAATAAAAGGGAAAGAAAGAAAGAAAGCAAGAGAGAAAGAAAAAGTGAGAGAGCGAAAGGAGGAAAGAAGAAAGAGAGAGAGAGAGAGAGAGAGAGAGAGAGAGAAAGAGTAGGGTATAAATAAAGAAAGAGAGAAAGGAAGAAAGCAAGAATGGAAATTCAGGAAGCGGTGAGAGCACGCAGAAAATGTGTTAAAACAAGTCAGGCTTAGCCAGAGAACAGACGGACATCTGAGCTGGTACAACATTATTGTCTAGTGTGCAGCATTGTTTGTCTAGTGTGCAACATTATTGTCTAGTGTACAATATTGTCTATCTAGTGTACAACATTGTCTGTTTAGTATACAACATTGTCTGTCTAATGCACAACGTTGTCAGTCTAGTGTACAACATCGTCAGTCTAGTGTACAGCATCGCCAGTCTAGTGTACAACATCGTCAGTCTAGTGTACAACATCGCCATTCTAGTTACAACATCGCCAGTCTAGTGTACAGCATCGCCAGTCTAGTTACAACATCGTCAGTCTAGTGTACAGCATCGCCAGTCTAGTTACAACATCGTCAGTCTAGTGTACAGCATCGCCAGTCTAGTTACAACATCGTCAGTCTAGTTACAACATCGCCAGTCTAGTGTACAACATCGTCAGTCTAGTGTACAACATCGCCAGTCTAGTTACAACATCGTCAGTCTAGTGTACAACATCGCCAGTCTAGTGTACAACATCGTCAGTCTAGTGTACAACATCGCCAGTCTAGTTACAACATCGTCAGTCTAGTGTACAGCATCGCCAGTCTAGTTACAACATCGTCAGTCTAGTTACAACATCGCCAGTCTAGTGTACAACATCGCCAGTCTAGTGTACAACATCGTCAGTCTAGTGTACAACATCGCCAGTCTAGTTACAACATCGTCAGTCTAGTGTACAGCATCGCCAGTCTAGTTACAACATCGTCAGTCTAGTTACAACATCGCCAGTCTAGTGTACAACATCGCCAGTCTAGTGTACAACATCGTCAGTCTAGTGTACAACATCGCCAGTCTAGTGTACAACATCGTCAGTCTAGTGTACAACATCGTCAGTCTAGTGTACAACATCGTCAGTCTAGTGTACAACATCGCCAGTCTAGTTACAACATCGTCAGTCTAGTGTACAGCATCGCCAGTCTAGTTACAACATCGTCAGTCTAGTTACAACATCGCCAGTCTAGTGTACAACATCGCCAGTCTAGTGTACAACATCGTCAGTCTAGTGTACAACATCGCCAGTCTAGTGTACAACATCGCCAGTCTAGTGTACAACATCGTCAGTCTAGTGTACAGCATCGCCAGTCTAGTGTACAACATCGTCAGTCTAATGTACAGCATCGTCAGTCTAGTGTGCAACATCGTCAGTCTAGTGTGCAACATCGTCAGTCTAGTGTACAACATCGCCAGTCTAGTGTACAACATCGTCAGTCTAATGTACAACATCGTCAGTCTATTGTACAACATCGTCAGTCTAGTTACAACATCGTCAGTCTAGTTACAACATCGCCAGTCTAGTTACAACATCGTCAGTCTAGTGTACAGCATCGCCAGTCTAGTGTACAACATCGTCAGTCTAATGTACAGCATCGTCAGTCTTGTGTGCAACATCGTCAGTCTAGTGTGCAACATCGTCAGTCTAGTGTACAACATCGCCAGTCTAGTGTACAACATCGTCAGTCTAATGTACAACATCGTCAGTCTATTGTACAACATCGTCAGTCTAGTTACAACATCGTCAGTCTAGTTACAACATCGGCAGTCTAGTGTACAACATCGTCAGTCTAATGTACAACAACGTCAGTCTAATGTACAACATCGTCAGTCTAATGTACAACATCGTCAGTCTATTGTACAACATCGTCAGTCTAGTTACAACATCGTCAGTCTAGTGTACAGCATCGTTAGTCTAGTGTACAACATCGTCAGTCTAATGTACAGCATCGTCAGTCTAGTGTGCAACATCGTCAGTCTAGTGTACAACATCGTCAGTCTAATGTACAGCGTCGTCAGTCTAATGTACAGCATCGTCAGTCTAGTGTACAAGAACGTCAGTCTAGTGTACAGCATCGTCAGACTAATGTACAACATCGTCAGTCCAGTGTACAGCATCGTCAGTCTAGAGTGCAAAATCGTCAGTCTAGTGTACAATAACGTCAGTCTAGTGTACAATAACGTCAGTCTAGTGTACAGCATCGTCAGCCTAGTGTACAACGTCAGTCTAGTGTACAACATCGTCAGTCTAGTGTACAAGAACGTCAGGCTAGTGTACAACAACGTCAGTCTAGTGTACAACATCGTCAGTCTAGTGTACAGCATCGTCAATCTAATGTACAACATCGTCAGTCTAGTGTACAACATCGTCAGTCTAGTGTACAACATCGTCTGTCTAATGTACATCATCGTCAGTCTAGTGTACAACATCGTCAGTCTAGTGTACAACATCGTCAGTCTAGTGTACAACAACGTCAGTCTAATGTGCAGCATCGTCAGTCTAGTGTACAGCATCGACTGTCTAGTGTACAGCATCGTCAGACTAATGTACAACAACGGCAGTCTAGTTTACAGCATCGTCAGTCTAGTGTACAACAACATCAGTCTAGTGTACAACAACGTCAGTCTAGTGTACAACAACGTCATTTTAATGTACAACAACGTCAGTCTAGTGTACAGCATCGTCATTTTAATGTACAACAACGTCAGTCTAGTGTACAACAACGTCATTTTAATGTACAACAACATCAGTCTAGTGTACAACAACGTCAGTCTAGTGTACAGCAACGTCATTTTAATGTACAACAACATCAGTCTAGTGTACAACAACGTCATTTTAATGTACAACAACATCAGTCTAGTGTACAACAACGTCATTTTAATGTACAACAACATCAGTCTAGTGTACAACAACGTCAGTCTAGTGTACAACAACGTCAGTCTAGTGTACAACATTAGCTACAGTATTGGAAGAGAGTAAGTACAGAAGCAGGCGGCTTTTAGAACCCTCTATATCCACACAGTTTCTTACCTGCACAAGTAGACAAGAGCACCTATGAGTTTGCACTGAGTGCTGCAATGTCAACTCTAGCGGAAATGAACACTCAGTTTTAAAAGCAGAAAAGAAGAAAAAGACAAAGGAAGTCGTCAGAAATGATGCATTAACCAGACATAGCATCAATGACAATCTAAACAGCAAAACTTTCAATTGCTTCCGAAGCCCTATGTTATTTACCTTGACATTATCAGACGAGTCAAATACTTGGGCACAATAATAACATTAGATGGAAGATGCACCACAGAAATGAAAAGCAGAAGAACTCAGGCCAAAATAGCGTTTCAGAAAATGAAAAACGTCTTATGCAAACAGGTGTATGTCACTTGAGTTATTGAGCTACTTACGGATCATCATCATTGCACTCCGAACATGACCATAGGTGCTCAGATCCCCTCCTCAGCAAGTCTCGCAGTGTCCAGCGACGACTCCGTTTCTGTGTTGGTTGATTGGTCTTCTTATATGTCCACTAAGTTCCTCGTTTCTTGTAGTGCCCATCTTAATTCCACTCCTTTTCATCCAAAGGGGTGACGTGGATTTATGGTTGCCGAGGTCCTGAGCCATTCCCACATCTCTGAAGACATTGCTGATGTCAGCCCGATCCATTGGTTGACCGTCCTCAACAATAGCGCAGCTAGCCTACCTGTCCGCTTTTTCATTTCCCAGTATTCCCGCATGTCCTGGGACGTTGACAAAGGTGACCCTACGGATTTGTGACACCTGCAATGACTCTACCCATTGCCTGCGTATAAGGCCTGCCTCCACTTTTCTTATCATGCTCATCGAATCACTCAGTATACAGGCGTGGGTGTAGTCTTGTGACTCTAACCAGATGAATGTCTTGGTTACTGCCATCACCTCCATCGTCACGCTACTCGTGGGCATAACGTATGCACCGCTGTCTTCCTTGACTATTCCGTCTGCCGAGCGTGCTGTAAATGCCCATGTCACTAGAAGTGAGAACGAGAGTTCATCAGTTCTATATAGAACAAATGGTGTCCTATGGAAGCGAATCATGGACAGTAGACAAACAAATAAAGCGACGATTTGAAACTACAGAGCTGGGATTTCTCAGAAAAATGTTGAAAGTTTTCCGGACAGCTAAAAAGACCAATGCGGAAATTCTCAAAGAGGCTAACACAAAAAGAGAACTCCTAAAAAGCGCCAGAAAGAAACCGTGAACATTTTGCAGGCACATCATGAGAAGGGGAAAGTTGGAATACTTGGTAATACCGGCAAACTTGGAACATTGGCAAAATACAGGGAAAGAGAGATCGCGGACGAAAAAGAGAGAAAATTCTAGATAGACTGGTGTCGCGGCATGGGAAGTCAACAACATAATTGATGTGATGCACTGTTGATAGAAAATTGTGAAAGAGCATGAGCACCTACGCCAACCAGTATGGCACATGATGATGATAATAATCAGACAGAAGAAACAATTTGAAAAATCAACTTTTCTTTAACATTTCTCGCTAAAATGAATATTTGTTGCTGGTTTTTTGACAGTCGACGGCCCATTACGCCTTTGTCTCCATCTGTTATTGACAAAATCGTTCAATCAACGTAGATGCATTATGCTTTGATTTACATCAAGCTGTGTCTTTCGGCCCAAGACAAGCCTCTCCAGCATACCATTTTTAGTAAGCGGCTTCCTCCCTTCGTCACTTGCTTGGTGTCGTTCTGTTGAGAGAGCAGCCGAAGTGAACTGGCGAAAGATCTTGGCCAGCTGTTATTCGCTGATCCTTACCCTAAAATATTAGATATGAGTTGCTGACCGCTTTAAGTCCAAATGTTGTCTAGCATCTTCCTATATTACTTTAAGTCTAAATGCTGTCTAGCATCTTCCTATATTACTTTAAGTCCAAATGTTGTCTAGCATCTTCCTATATTACTTTAAGTCTAAATGCTGTCTAGCATCTTCCTATATTACTTTAAGTCTAAATGTTGTCTAGCATCTTCCTATATTACTTTAAGTCTAAATGTTGTCCAGCATCTTCCTATATTACTTTAAGTCCAAATGTTGTCTAGCATCTTCCTATATTACTTTAAGTCTAAATGTTGTCTAGCATCTTCCTATATTACTTCAAGTCTAAATGTTGTCTAGCATCTTCCTATATTACTTTAAGTCTAAATGTTGTCTAGCATCTTCCTATATTACTTTAAGTCTAAATGTTGTCTAGCATCTTCCTATATTACTTTAAGTCTAAATGTTGTCTAGCATCTTCCTATATTACTTTAAGTCTAAATGTTGTCCAGCATCTTCCTATATTACTTTAAGTCTAAATGTTGTCTAGCATCTTCCTATATTACTTTAAGTCTAAATGTTGTCTAGCATCTTCCTATATTACTTTAAGTCTAAATGTTGTCTAGCATCTTCCTATATTACTTTAAGTCTAAATGTTGTCCAGCATCTTCCTATATTACTTTAAGTCCAAATGTTGTCTAGCATCTTCCTATATTACTTTAAGTCTAAATGTTGTCTAGCATCTTCCTATATTACTTTAAGTCTAAATGTTGTCTAGCATCTTCCTATATTACTTTAAGTCTAAATGTTGTCTAGCATCTTCCTATATTACTTTAAGTCTAAATGTTGTCCAGCATCTTCCTATATTACTTTAAGTCCAAATGTTGTCTAGCATCTTCCTTTATTACTTTAAGTCTAAATGTTGTCTAGCATCTTCCTATATTACTTTAAGTCTAAATGTTGTCTAGCATCTTCCTATATTACTTTAAGTCTAAATGTTGTCCAGCATCTTCCTATGTTACTTTAAGTCTAAATGTTGTCTAGCATCTTCCTATATTACTTTAAGTCCAAATGTTGTCTAGCATCTTCCTATATTACTTTAAGTCTAAATGTTGTCTAGCATCTTCCTATATTACTTTAAGTCTAAATGTTGTCCAGCATCTTCCTATATTACTTTAAGTCTAAATGTTGTCCAGCATCTTCCTATATTACTTTAAGTCCAAATGCTGTCTAGCATCTTCCTATATTACTTTAAGTCCAAATGCTGTCTAGCATCTTCCTATATTACTTTAAGTCTAAATGCTGTCTAGCATCTTCCTATATTACTGTAGGTTCAAATGCTGTCTAAAAAAAAAGTAAAGTGCCCCCGTCACGCCAAGTGGCGTATAAGGAATATGGTGTTAATGACCATATATTTTACAGACCTTCGGCACATGATTTTTTGGGTAATGTGGTCGGTATTACGCCCGTGCCGTTTTACTTTCCTAGAAAAAGATCCGGTACCCATTAAAGGCTGGGTGAACCCGGAAGCTGTCGTTTGGGATCGAACCCTACCTCTTGTCCTTTGTAGTCCAGTTCACTAACCACTGAGCTATCGCGGCTCCCTAAATGCTGTCTAGCGTCTCGCTAATTAACTTCAATCAAGATGTTGCCCAGTCTTGCTAAATGACTTTAGTTCACACGAAACACTGTCAATAATTTCCATAGCTGCCTTTTTTGCTGAATATTGCAAATATCATTTACTTCATGTTCTTTTTTTAAAAATAGAAATTCTTTTCTCCGCAATTTGATAGTGCCAGATCTCCACAATTTGATTCTCTCAGCGCATCATTTACATTTGTTAAGTTATTTGTTAAATGTCTATATCTATCACATGGGCCGGATATTGTCATTCTCTTTTGTTTATTTGATTTACATTTTTTATGCAGTTTTGGCTTTTCATCGGGGGACTAGCCCAGTCTTGTAACTTTCGCATACAAAAAATCATAAATACTGATGGTATCAATAGCTCGTTAGTTACTTCACTTTAATTCGTTCCCTCAGTCATCTGTACATTCTCACGGTTAATTTTGGGGTTCAGTTCATTGATTTTATTGCAGCTACAGGAATTATCATATTCACTGTTGTGGTTGTAGTTACAGGAATTATCATGTTCATTGATGTTGGTGTAGTTACAGGAATTATCATGTTCATTGATGTGGTTGTAGTTACAGGAATTATCATGTTCACTGATGTGGTTGTAGTTACAGGAATTATCATGTTCATTGATGTGGTTGTAGTTACAGGAATTATCATGTTCATTGATGTGGTTGTAGTTACAGGAATTATCACGTTTATTGATGTTAGTGTAGTTACAGGAATTATCATGTTCACTGATGTGGTTGTAGTTACAATAATCATCGTGTCTATTGATGTGGTTGCAGTTACAGGAATCATCGTGTCCATTGATGTGGTTGTAGTTACAATAATCATCTTCAGTAACTCACTTCAGTAACTTGTATTGTTCAACTGTTGTTCTCCTATGTTTCGCTTCATGGTTCCGTCATTTGTCTGGTTCCGTCGTTTGTCTGGTTCCGTCGTTTGTCTGTAGCCGACTTAGGCTGGGGCTTGAGTCCTTGCAAAGGTCTTCAAGTTACAAGTAAAGAGTGCCCGTCACGCCCCTACAGAAAACTTGTGCCTGTACATATTTTACTTCTTACATTTTATTGTCAACATCATGCCGAGCCGAGAGACAATCCCGGATAAAACGCCCTGGTACCCATTTTCAAATGCCTAGTGAACTTCAAAACCGTTTTGGTCGGATTACTCTTTACGTTTGGAAAATGATCCCTTGACCGGCAAATTTTATCGGCAAAAGAGCGCGTTAACCACTCAGGTTTTAGCCACCTCGGCCACATGCCAAGATCCTCGACCGAATCCGAAGCTTGTATTGTATCAAACAGACGCCATACGACCCGGCGATACAATTGGGAATGACCACCTCCCAACCACACCCCTCCCCCAATTAAAAAAAGAGAGAGAGAACAGAAATAGACGAAGTGCAAGAATGTGCTGTATCGGCTGTCCTTCTCTTAATGCTAGCGAACACGTCATCAGAGAAATGATCTAGCTCTTCACTCCTTGTTCGTCCAATAATCTTGAGACTCATTAGTTCACTACAGATAGATTTCGCAAACACACTCAATCTATCTCTGAGTCGATCCTTGTCCATTCTTTCCTGTTATTTTCTCATATCTGTCTCTTCATCCTGCTCGCTTCTTTAACAGCTCTTTACATGATGCTCTTTACTAGACAAGATGGTTTTTATTGGACATGATGGTCCTTACTAGACATGATGCTCTTTACTAGACATGATGGTTTTTATTGGACATGATGGTCCTTACTAGACATGATGCTCTTTACTAGACAAGATGGTTTTTATAGGACATGATGGTCCTTACTAGACATGATGCTCTTTACTAGACATGATGGTCTTTATTGGACATGATGGTCCTTACTAGTCATGATGCTCTTTACTAGACATGATGGTCTTTACTAGACATGATGGTCCTTACTAGACATGATGTTCTTTACTAGACATGATGCTCTTTACTAGACATGATGGTCTTTATTGGACATGATGGTCCTTACTAGACATGATGCTCTTTACTAGACATGATGGTCTTTACTAGACATGATGGTCCTTACTAGACATGATGCTCTTTACTAGACATGATGGTCTTTATTGGACATGATGGTCCTTACTAGACATGATTGTCTTTACTAGACATGATGGTCTTTACTGGACATGATGGTCTTTACTAGACACGATGCTCTTTACTAGACATGATGCTCTTTACTAGACATGATGGTCTTTACTAGACATGATGGTTTTTACTAGACATGATGGTCTTTACTAGACACGATGCTCTTTACTAGACATGATGGTCTTTACTAGACATGATGGTCTTTACTAAACATGATTGTCTTTACTGGACATGATGCTCTTTACTAGACGGGATGGTCTTTACTAAACATGATGGTCTTTACTAGACACGATGCTCTTTACTAGACATGATGGTCTTTACTAGACATGATGGTCTTTACTAGACATGATGCTCTTTACAAGACATGATGGTCTTTACTAGACATGATGGTCTTTACTAAACATGATGGACTTTACTAGACACGATGCTCTTTACTAAACATGATGGTCTTTACTAGACATGATGCTCTTTACTAGACACGATGCTTTTTACTAAACATGATGGTCTTTACTAGACATGATGCTCTTTACTAAACATGATGGTCTTTACTAGACACGATGCTCTTTACTAGACATGATGGTCTTTACTAGACATGATGGTCTTTACTAGACATGATGGTCTTTACTAGACACGATGCTCTTTAGTAGACATGATGCTCTTTACTAGACATGATGGTCTTTACTAGACATGATGGTCTTTACTAGACACGATGCTCTTTACTAGACATGATGGTCTTTACTAGACATGATGCTCTTTACTAGACACGATGCTCTTTACTAGACACGATGCTCTTTACTAGACATGATGGTCTTTACTAGACATGATGCTCTTTACTAGACACGATGCTCTTTACTAGACATGATGGTCTTTACTAGACACGATGCTCTTTACTAGACACGATGCTCTTTACCAGACACGATGCTATTTACTAGACATGATGGTCTTTACAAGAAATGATGCTCTTTACTAGACGGGATGGTCTTTACTAGACATGATGCTCTTTACTAGACGGGATGGTCTTTACTAGACATGATGCTCTTTACTAGACATGATGCTCTTTACTAGACATGATGCTCTTTACTAGACATGATGCTCTTTACTAGACATGATGCTCTTTACTAGACATGATGCTCTTTACTAGACGAGACGGTCTTTACTAGACATGATGGTCTTTACTAGACGAGACGGTCTTTACTAGACGAGACGGTCTTTACTAGACACGATGCTCTTTACTAGACATGATGGTCTTTACTAGACACGATGCTCTTTACTAGACACGATGCTCTTTACCAGACACGATGCTATTTACTAGACATGATGGTCTTTACTAGAAATGATGCTCTTTACTAGACATGATGCTCTTTACTAGACGGGATGGTCTTTACTAGACATGATGCTCTTTACTAGACATGATGCTCTTTACTAGACATGATGCTCTTTACTAGACATGATGCTCTTTACTAGACATGATGCTCTTTACTAGACATGATGCTCTTTACTAGACATGATGGACTTTACTAGACATGATGGTCTTTACTAGACGAGACGGTCTTTACTAGACATGATGGTCTTTACTAGACGAGACGGTCTTTACTAGACATGATGGTCTTTACTAGACGAGACGGTTTTTACTAGACGAGACGGTCTTTACTAGACATGATGGTCTTTACTAGACGAGACGGTCTTTACTAGACATGATGGTCTTTACTAGACGAGACGGTCTTTACTAGACATGATGGTCTTTGCTTGACATAATAATCAAGATGCATGACTGAACCATTTCATTTTGAGTTTTTTCACAATAGTCAAAAGGCTATTACTAACTCGTGATTCGTAGAAATAAGTGTCTTAATCCCGGAGCTGTGTCTGGACAGTGCTCTTAAGTTGGCTTCAAGCGTGTAGCTGTGTCTTGACAGTGCCCTTAGGTTGGCTTCAAGCGTGTAGCTGTGTCTTGACAGTGCTCATAAGTTCGTTTCAAGCTTGGATCTGTGTCTTGACAGTGCCCTTAAGTTGGCCACAAGCGTGGATCTGTGTCTGGCTATCTCTCTTCCTCTTCTCTTGGGAAGTCTTCACTTATTTCGTTGTTGCGTCTAAGAGACGAGGAAGAAGATATAGCAAGAACAAATGAGAGAAAGAAAGAGGGAAATAACAGAAACGAGGCTGATTTATTTGTGTAAAGAACTGCACAAAAACAAAACACTAATCAACTGTGGATCAAAGTGAAAGAGCAAAGCATGTTGTAGGTTTCACCATAGATACTGCAAGACGCTTGATTAGGACGACATATATTTCACGAAGAGTTGCAGATAGAAAATAAGTGCTAAAAATGATACATTATAAACATCACGCTATGTACATGTGGACACTTGATGACATGGAATCATCATTCAGTGCTGTCTCCGCATCGAACCCTGGCTACCATGGAGCGCCTTTCCGCTTTGTCTCTTGCTTTGATGGTGCAGGTTGTCATAGGCTGAAATGTCCATTTTTTTTATATTTCTCGTCCATGTTAGTCTTGGTCTGCTTATGCCTCTTTTACTTTGTATTTTCCCTTCCAATATTACTTTTAGTAGGATACTGAGACTTTTAACATGGCCCAAAAATCTCGCTTGTCTTGTTTGAATTGTGTTTAGTAGTTTTCTTTTCATTTTTATTTGTTTTAAGACTTTTTACGTTTGTTTTCTTTTCTTTCTATCCAGTTCTTCTTATTCTTAAATAAATCCACATTTCAAAGTCTTTAATTTTCTGTTCTGTTTTCTTGTCTATTGTCCATGTTTCTGCACCATACAGGTATGCTGACAAGATATAACGCTTTGATATTCTTAGTTTTAGCCCTGGTGTTAGTTTTTTTAGTTAGTTTCAATTAATAAGGAAACGTCGAGGAAATTAGAGGCAAGAGAGACTTGGGTGGGATAAAGGATGTTGTGAATTCCATGTGTGTGACTAATAGCAAGACAGATTTCCAAACAAATATCTAAACAGGTTAATTAGTTTTAAACATAAGGAAAAGGCAATCCCATAGGCAATGAAAAAAGACGGTTTGTGTAAAAATAGACGTAAAGGACCGTCCTCATTTGGTACAATGAAGAGAAATCTGTAAATGTAATCATCAAGATATCAGGCACAGAGAGATGCAGGAGCATTGTCGCTGTTGCCATGCCGCACGTTAACAATTTATTGATTGAAATATGTGTTATGTTGTGCTATTTATATTATGTCATGATGGAATATGGTCTTCATGACTCACTCTAGAAACGGCTATCGGTGCTACGACATTCTCGCAATGCTTATCAGCACATACCGACTATACCAGGTTGATGTTGACTATCTCACCAACACACACAGACTGTACCAGGCCGATGTTGACTATCTCACCAACACACACAGACTATACCAGGTCGATGTTGACTATCTCACCAACACACACAGACGGTACCAGTTCGATGTTGACTATCTCACCAACACACACAGACGGTACCAGTTCGATGTTGACTATCTCACCAACACACACAGACGGTACCAGTTCGATGTTGACTATCTCACCAACACACACAAACGGTACCAGTTCGATGTTGACTATCTCACCAACACACACAGACTATACCAGGTCGATGTTGACTATCTCACCAACACACACAGACGGTACCAGTTCGATGTTGACTATCTCACCAACACACACAGACGGTACCAGGCCGATGTTGACTATCTCACCAACACACACACAGACGGTACCAGTTCGATGTTGACTATCTCACCAACACACACAGACGGTACCAGTTCGATGTTGACTATCTCACCAACACACACAGACTGTACCAGGTCGATGTTGACTATCTCACCAACACACACAGACTGTACCAGGTCGATGTTGACTATCTCACCAACACACACAGACTGTACCAGTTCGATGTTGACTATCTCACCAACACACACAGACTGTACCAGTTCGATGTTGACTATCTCACCAACACACACAGACTGTACCAGTTCGATGTTGACTATCTCTCCAACACACACAGACTGTACCAGGTCGATGTTGACTATCTCACCAACACACACAGACTATACCAGGTCGATGTTGACGGCCTATCTCACCAACACACACAGACTATACCAGGCCGACGTTGACGGCCTATCTCACCAACACACACAGACTGTACCAGGTCGATGTTGACGGCCTATCTCACCAACACACACAGACTGTACCAGGTCGATGTTGACGGCCTATCTCACCAACACACACAGACTGTACCAGGCCGAAGTTGACGGCCTATCTCACCAACACACACAGACTGTACCAGGTCGATGTTGACGGCCTATCTCACCAACACACACAGACTGTACCAGGTCGATGTTGACGGCTTATCTCACCAACACACACAGACTGTACCAGGTCGATGTTGACGGCCTATCTCACCAACACACACAGACTGTACCAGTTCGATGTTGACGGCCTATCTCATCAACACACACAGACTGTACCAGTTCGATGTTGACGGCCTATCTCACCAACACACACAGACTGTACCAGGTCGATGTTGTCTATCTCACCAACACACACAGACTGTACCAGGTCGATGTTGACGGCTTATCTCATCAACACACACAGGCTGTACCAGTTCGATGTTGACGGCCTATCTCACCAACACACACAGACTATACCAGTTCGATCTTCACTTTCTCTCCAACACACACAGACAATACCAGGTCGATGTTGACTATCTCATCAACACACATAGGCTATACCAGGTCGATGTTGACTATCTCACCAACACACACAGACTGTACCAGGTCGATGTTGACTATCTCACCAACACACACAGACTATACCAGGTCGATGTTGACTATCTCTCCAACACACACAGACTATACCAGGTCGATCTTGACTATCTCTCCAACACACACAGACTATACCAGGTCGATCTTGACTTTCTCTCCAACACACACAGACTATACCTGGTCGATGTTGACTATCTCACCAACACACACAGACTATACCAGGTCGATGTTGACTATCTCTCCAACACACACAGACTATACCTGGTCGATGTTGACTATCTCACCAACACACATAGACTATACTAGGTCGATGTTGACGGCCTATCTCACCAACACACATAGACTATACTAGGTCGATGTTGACGGCCTATCTCACCAACACACATAGACTATACCAGGCCGATGTTGACGGTCTACCTTCATAACATCACCCCACCTCTCAGTTCACCCAGTTTACATAACGATGTAGCTTTACTTCTTTCAAACTCTTTCAGACTGCTCTTCTCTCAGATTGTCCATAATAGAAACTCCATTGATTTGATTGAACAACCTGTCAGCATATCTCCTTTCCCCATTGACTCTCCTCCTGATTTGATTGAACAACCTGTCAGCATATCTCCTCTCCCCATTGACTCTCCATTGATTTGATTGAACAACGTGTCAGCATATCTCCTCTCCCCATTGACTCTCCATTGATTTGATTGAACAACCTGTCAGCATATCTCCTCTCCCCATTGATTCTCCACTTGATTTGATTGAACAACCTGTCAGCATATCTCCTCTCCCCATTGACTCTCCATTGATTTGATTGAACAACCTGTCAGCATATCTCCTCTCCCCATTGATTCTCCACTTGATTTGATTGAACAACCTGTCAGCATATCTCCTCTCCCCATTGACTCTCCATTGATTTGATTGAACAACCTGTCAGCATATCTCCTTTCCCCATTGACTCTCCTCCTGATTTGATTGAACAACCTGTCAGCATATCTCCTCTTCCACGAAAACGCTACAGATCTTTGGCATATTGCAGACTAAAGCCGTTGCCTGTGGATGGAACCTGTGTGGTCTTGGTTCATCGAGTCTCTCAGCACACAGACATCAGCGTAATCTTGTGATCATAAACAGATATGAGCCCGCGTCATACTAACTTTCTGAAGCACTTTGCCATCGAACCGTGCAAAGAACGCTCTAGGACCTTTTTGATGGCGCATACAGAACCATCCATGTAGATAGAAGAGTCAATGTGTTTAAAGCTTTCGTTGACAAAGATATTAACTACAGCATTAATCTCTGTTGATCTATGATCTCTGTGTCATCTGTCTAGTCTGGTGGTGACAACAACAACAATAAAAATAAAACTGAACCTTAGACGGACAACCCAATCTAACGTTGGTTATTTGGTTATTTTGGTTATGGAAGGCCCCGATATCACTGCAAACGAATTAAAATCCATAATTGTTCAACCGCCCGTGCCAGCGTAATCATCCGAATTAATATGTCATCTCCCAAACAAACAAAGGTAAGTGTAGTCGCCATCTTAACATTCTCAGCACACGCCAAAAGATATAAGGCGAAACACAGCCAACTGTTCCCTGTCGTACGATATCATAATTCATCGTAAACAATTGGGATATCGAAACATGATCAAAACGGTTTACGTAGGCTAATTATTAGGCATCCGCATCATCATCAAATACCATGCCTTTTGGCGTAGGTGATCATGTTTCTCCACAACTTTCGATCTCGACAATTATTGATAATTTCTGTTGTTGAACTTCTGCCAAGCCATTCTCATAAGCTGTTTGGTACCTTTTCCCTTTGCTTCCCTCTGATTCTTCGACCCTCATATGTTAAGACTGGCTCTACATAACATTTAAGAACTCTTTTTCTTCTAGCCACCCGCATAACTTTAACAAAATTCAAATTTCACATCCATGATTTACTTCTCTTTAATCTGTTCCATTTATCTCCAGTTTATTTCTTAAATTAATAATTAGGCTTATTTCAGTTAAATATCGGATGTTCAAATATCAGCAATTGGGGGGGGGGGGGGGGGGGGGGTTGGTTAGTCTCGAGGGGCAAGACGCCGGTCTCGAGACAGAATGGTTGTGAGTTCAAATCCCGGCTGCACCAGTTGGAATTTGTATAAATGAATTCTTTCTGCGACAACTACCCTGGTCTCAGGAGCGAGGCCCGGCTTGAAACGTCAATTACTAATGGGCGGAAATAATACGAGTACCTCCGAAGACGGAGTTATCTACCTGTGCGGCGAGGGACCCCTGTGCACAAGGCTGCCAGGTTAAAGTGGAATAACATTCAAAAATTCAGTTCCTAGTCTCTAGGGACTTCGTCAGAGGTCAAAGCTGGCAAACGAAAAACAATTTTTTAAAATATCAGCAATTATCTTTAAGTTCGCGGATGCTCTCTCGATCTTGTATCTGTCGTTTTTAGTTAGGAAATGAGAAGTTTTCACATTGCCCCACACAATGTGTCTCTCGATCATCCCAATAAAATGTGCATGGCTTTATTTTGCACTCTTCCGAGTCTATCAGCGCCAATAACATTAACAGTGAGAATGACCATCGCCTACTCAGTGGGAGAGAAGACCTGGTAAAACAACACTAGCAACCGTTGTTCGATTCTGTCATCTGCTGTGACTGTCATCGTGACAATCCCTTGCGACCTTTTCTATCATATGGCTAATATGTGCCTTGAAGGACAAGCTAAGAAGTATGTTCTGAATCTAATATTTTCTGAGTAAAATGAGATGGTTTGGTTGTGTGTCTCGATCATTTGGACAGGCAAATACCAAACTGCGGGGAGCATAGGGTATGAATGTACAATTAAAGAATACACGGGAGAAAACACCATGAAAGTCCTTGAGGACAATTATAAAAAATATATGATAAAATAGCATATGGCAGGTTTACTAAAGTGAAGACAACATTAGAAACGTTTCAGCCACAGGTCTTCGTCAGTATGACACCAAACACGTGCAAGACGATTATGTAGTTAGTTTTATATAACTTGAGTCAAAGCCTTGTGAGGACATCGTCACGAGGTCTAAGAAAGGAAGTGTCAACTACTGACTGGCAAGAGGTCAGATAGTCGACCACTACACAGGCAGGACAAAAAAGGGCAATGGTTAGCAAGTAGAAACAGTGGACTTCAATAAGAATGATGTAAATAAGAGACATGATCACCTACGCCAGCAGGCCCGGTACTCGATGATGATGTAAATAAAGAGAGAGAGGGGTGGGAAAGTGGGAACACCCACTAAAGGATTGGGAGACGGGATTCCTAGTGGGGAGGAAAAGTGGGAACACCCACTAAAGGATTGGGAGACGGGATTCCTAGTGGGGAGGAAAAGTGGGAACACCCACTAAAGGATTGGGAGACGGAATTCCTAGTGGGGAGGGAAAGTGGGAACACCCACTAAAGGATTGGGAGACGGGATTCCTAGTGGGGAGGGAAAGTGGGAACACCCACTAAAGGATTGGGAGACGGGATTCCTAGTGGGGAGGGAAAGTGGGAACACCCACTAAAGGATTGGGAGACGGGATTCCTAGTGGGGAGGGAAAGTGGGAACACCCACTAAAGGATTGGGAGACGGGATTCCTAGTGGGGAGGGAAAGTGGGAACACCCACTAAAGGATTGGGAGACGGGATTCCTAGTGGGGAGGGAAAGTGGGAACACCCACTAAAGGATTGGGAGACGGGATTCCTAGTGGGGAGGGAAAGTGGGAACACCCACTAAAGGATTGGGAGACGGGATTCCTAGTGGGGAGGAAAAGTGGGAACACCCACTAAAGGATTGGGAGACGGGATTCCTAGTGGGGAGGGAAAGTGGGAACACCCACTAAAGGATTGGGAGACGGGATTCCTAGTGGGGAGGAAAAGTGGGAACACCCACTAAAGGATTGGGAGACGGGATTCCTAGTGGGGAGGGAAAGTGGGAACACCCACTAAAGGATTGGGAGACGGGATTCCTAGTGGGGAGGAAAAGTGGGAACACCCACTAAAGGATTGGGAGACGGGATTCCTAGTGGGGAGGAAAAGTGGGAACACCCACTAAAGGATTGGGAGACGGGATTCCTAGTGGGGAGGAAAAGTGGGAACACCCACTAAAGGATTGGGAGACGGGATTCCTAGTGGGGAGGGAAAGTGGGAACACCCACTAAAGAATTGGGAGACGGGATTCCTAGTGGGGAGGGAAAGTGGGAACACCCACTAAAGGATTGGGAGACGGGATTCCTAGTGGGGAGGGAAGGTGTTAAAGATCATCATCAGCGTCATCATCGAGTGCCGTCTCCGCAACGAAGGTTGGCTACCATGGATTGCCATTCAACTCTGTCTCTTGCTTTGATGGTGCAGATTGTCATAGATTAACTCGTCCATGTTAGTCTTGGTCTGCCCCTTTTACCTTGTATTTTCCCTTCCAGCTTTAGTAGGCTGATGTGTCTTTTAACGTGTCCCAAAAATTTCAATTGTCTTGTCTAAATTGTAATTAGTAGTATTAAAGATATAGAAGATAAATAACAATTAAATTATGTTATGATAGTATAGAAAAAGAACAATTGATTCCTCGTTGAGGGAGACGAGCTGTGAGTCGGTTGTCAAAGGCGAATTCGATAAGGTCATCAGCAGTAAACGATACCATCGCTTTGATTACTTGCTTACATGTTTAATCGTATTGAGAATAATGCCTGACACGTTGTAGCTAAGATCCTAGGTGGTCGTGCAGGCATCATCGTGAGGTAGCGCTCAAGACCTGCTTTCTTTCACCCTAAACATCTGTGTTCGTTTGAATGTTTATCCTGACCAGTCTCTAACGTATTCAGTCCATCTGTGACACTTTCTGTCATCTTCCTCTTAAATCTTCCTCATCATCGCTGTTCTTATTCATGTATATAGCAACATCATCATCGCTGATGTATTCATGTATATAGCAACATCATCATCGCTGATCATATTCATGTATATAGCAACATCATCATCATTGTTCTTATTCATGTATATAGCAACATCATCATCATTGTTCTTATTCATGTATATAGCAACATCATCATCGCTGATCATATTCATGTATATAGCAACATCATCATCATTGTTCATATTCATGTATATAGCAACATCATCATCATTGTTCATATTCATGTATATAGCAACATCATCATCATTGTTCATATTCATGTATATAGCAACATCATCATCATTGTTCTTATTCATGTATATAGCAACATCATCATCATTGTTCTTATTCATGTATATAGCAACATCATCATCGCTGATCATATTCATGTATATAGCAACATCATCATTACTGATTATATTTATGTATATAGCAACATCATCATTACTGATCATATTCATGTATATAGCAACATCATCATCACTGATCATATTCACGTATATAGCAACATCATCATCACTGATCATATTCATGGTGATCACGCAGTAACTAATAAAGCTGGATTTTTCTCAAATTGTTAAAGAGATTCTCGACGGTGTTAGTGATTTCGTGCGCTGTGCCTGTGTCTCCCTTTTACAACAAAGAAAGTTATCGAAGGAGTACTGCTGGAGAGCTGAAGACAATCTTTTATAAGAAGATGAACCAATAATGTTTTAACATTGATTTTATTCGTTGATGTTTCATGCGGAATATTTTTATACTTGGCTTTCACAACCTAAATTTCGTGTCTTCTTTTTATGTTGGGCCACTCGTTTGCCGACCTAAAGGTTGGGGTTCAAATGCCACGAGCAAACATTTTTTCAGACACAAAATGGCTTCGAGGTCCACCCAGCCACTTTAAATCGCTTCCAGAGATATTCTCTGGGACGGAATGGTGGCGAGGAACGGAAATAGCCTGCCCACCTCATGAAGGAGGACTTCATACAATGAAATCACCGACACTTCATTATGCAACAGTATTTGCTGCGGGACTACCTTTGCCTAATACATCTTCATCGTGCAGCAAACTTTGATTTAAATAAATAAAAACACTAGTGACGATGGATATACAACATGCAGGAAGCATGAGAGAAGTGAAGGAATGGGCCTATTATAGACGATATACAGAGGAAACACCTGAAGCCACTTGAGGGAACGATTACAAGGACAAACAGAATCAGCTCAACACTAATTCAACCACACTCACACCTGACAGAAATGCTAGTACTTCAATGCTTTCACAAAAATGTCTCTCAGTCTTGAAATTATAAAACAAACATTTGTCTTTATATTCCACGTGTTTAGTCAGCAGGTAGGCGAAACGCTAAATAGCGCTAGTCGCATTTTATTATTTCTTCAAATGCCAAAACTAATTCCAGTCATGATGACAATTTGTGGGTCTAAACTACTTTTGACATTTGAAGGGACAAACTTTAGCTGTAAAGAAACTCGCCCAATGTTGTCCTGCACTGAAGCACCAGTGCTATCTGCTGGAGCAATGAACTCCAGATTAAATGGGCTGGGGACCATTTTCTATAAAACGACGCTGGAGACAAGAAAATTAAAAATGATTCAAATTAAAATTCATAACTCGTGGGTTTTGTATGTCGATGACGTAAACAGTAGCTTCCACCGTCCAATTATTTGTTTGTTTATTTGTTACTGTCTTCCCAATGTGCGGTGCACAATAACGCTGAGATCTGCCAACCGCATAGAAGGAAACAATAACTGCACAAGAACAATAACTCTGTAAGACGCCATTGAGGTTCGCGTCATCTCCGTGTGAGGAATGATTCGAGGGCGGGTGCGCGCGCGAGTTGTAAAGCAAAATATGGCAGCAAGAGAAGGAAACAAATAAAGAAGGGCCTCTTTCATGATTATTAGTTTTTATTAGTTGAAGAAAACCGTCGACCTAAGTTTCGCCATTCATTCATTACGTCCAATAGTTCTCGGCTTACATTCGCCGCGCTTTGTCCTCGCCATCTTTACAACGTCTTCGCCGTTTACGTAAAGTTGAAAGAAAAAAAATGTGGAGGTTTGAAAACGCTATTTGCGTATTCGGTTGCAAATGTGAAAACTCAGATAATACAAGCCGAGCTTCTCTGTTATGCCAAAATATTTCTATTGCCGCTTTTGTTGAGCTCTCAAATAAAAAGCCATTTACCAACCGTGCATTGTATTAACGTCTCTGGCAATGGGCGACGGATTTCGTGTAGAATCCAAGAAGCTAATTAATTCAATGAGAACATTTGGCAGAAAATATATTTGAAGAGGTTGATAATAGGATGAAAATTTGTTGTAAAAAAAAATGTAGGTTCTTAAGAAGTTGATAAAGGTATGAAAATTGAAGGAGGGTATATATATGAAGGAGGGTATATATATGAAGGAGGGTATATATATATGAAGGAGGGTATATATATGAAGGTACCAATAATGGAAAGGACACATTTATTATATATAAATATGCGAATAAGTTGATATTTATAAGAACATTTTGAGGAACATAAATGTTACAAATCTTCTTCTTCTTCTTTCCTTCCTCATCTGCCTTTCAGCGTCGAGGGGAGATATAATTTACGGTCTTTTGCTCTTCTGTTCGCCTCTGCTGCTGTTATGTTTCCTAGTGCCTCTAATATTCCATCGACCCATCTTTTACGTGGTCAACCCTTGGGTCTGGTGTTCTCACAACGTTTGTTGAAGGCTCGTTGAGTTGTGTTTTGTTCTTTCTGCCTTGTCACGTGGCCAAACCATTTTATCTGTTGTTTCCTTATATATTCTATGGCGGGGGCTATTCCTAGCTTTTTTCCTCAGTTCTTCATTTCTGATCTTATCTCTCAGACTGTTTCCTGTCATTCGTCTAACACATTTCATCTCTGTAGAGGTTATTTTGCTTGTTGTTCTTGCATCTAGGATCCAGGTCTGGCATTGGTAGCACAACGTTGGGATGAAGATTGTATTGTATAGTGCTCGTTTTGCCTCCAGAATGATTTGCCTCCAATGTTACAAATACAGATAATAAATAATAAATTTTACCACTAATAATACATACATTTTAATATATGCCCTTTGGCGTCTTGACAGACCGTTGGTAGCAAGCAATCATGATAAGTCAGTAGTTTAGTAAAAAATATTAGTGTCTTATGCTGGATGTTGCTTTGCTGAACAGCTTCTCTCGTGGCTGAATCTGCCAATATTGGACAGACAGATCCATCCACAGAACGAACAAGATGTATTCGTGGTGCCTCGTCTCCTTTCTCCTGCGACTTTTGTCTTTTCAATTTGATATCGTCACTATCTCGAAAGTTGTTGTGCCACTTTTTTAAAATGTCGTTCTCCGTGTGCTGCTATCTGCAGCCACAATTTCCCAGTTTCTTTCACCGATAGAGAATTGCCTCAAGGAAGCCCTGCAAACATCCTTTCACCGATAGAGAATTGCCTCAAGGAAGCCCTGCAAACATCCTTATATCTCAGCACTGATCTCTTTCCGTCCCTAAGTTCGCCATACAATATCTGTTTAGGAATCCGAATGTTTGCCATTCTTCTTACATGACCCAGCCACCTTAGTCTACGACTCCTAAGTGTTGCCATGATGGATGGGAGTTTGGCTTGTTGTAAGACATTAGAGTTAGTTACTTTGTCCTGCCATTTGATGTTCATAATCTTACGAAGGCAACGTAAAAGCTGTTTAACCTTTTCTCCTGCCCTGCATAGGAAGTCCAAGCTTCTGACCCGTATAGAAGTGTACAAAGCACACAACTTTGGTCAATGTTAATCTTAGTGTTAAATTAGTGTTGGCCCATGCTCTATCTTTAAGTTTACCAAATGTCTTTCCGATTCGGGAATTTATTGCTTCTTCAATGAAGACAATGTTTGTGACCATATAACCGAGGTGATCATGCTTGTGACCATATAACCGAGGTGATCATGCTTGTGACCATATAACCGAGGTGATCATGCTTGTGACCATATAACCGAGGTGATCATGTTTGTGACCATATAACCGAGGTGATCATGTTTGTGACCATATAACCGAGGTGATCATGTTTGTGACCATATAACCGAGGTGATCAAACATATATTTATAACAATACTGATCATCGTCATCATTGAGTGCCGTCTCCGCGTCGAATATTGACTACCATGGAGCGCCATTCCACTCTGTCTCTTGCTTTGATGGTGCAGATTGTCATAGGTTGACTTGTCCATCTTTTGATGTTACTCTTCCATGTTAGTCTTAGTCTGCCTCTTTTACTTCGTATTTTCCCTTCCAATATTACTGTTATTAAACTGTTGTGTCTTTTAACATGACCCAACAACCGCATTTGTCTTGTTCTAGTTGTGTTGAGTAGTTCTCTTTTCATTTTCGGTTGTTTTAAAACTTCATAGTTTGTTTTCTTTTCCTTCCATCCAATTCTACCTATTCTTCTATAAATCCACATTTCAAAGGCTTCAATCTTCTGTTCTGTTTCTTGTCTAATGTCCATGTTTCTGCACAATACAGGAATATTGAGAAGATGTAACATTTTGCTATTTTTAGTTTTAGCTCTGGTGTTATTTGTTTTGTTGTTAGTATATTTTTCTTGGCATTAAAATTACTTTTTGCCATACCTAATCTTTTGTTTATTTTAGTTTTACATTTTCCATCATTGGTTATATAGTATGTCTCCGGTACAATACTGATCATGAAACATAAATAAACAAGTACATTTTGAAGAGTTTGTTTAAAAAATAACATTTAAAGCGGTATATTTTAAGAGATTGATAAACAAGAATATTTAACTAAATATTTCTACAGAGACTGATAAGAGAAGTGGAAACTGGAAGAAGTTTGACTGAAAGAGTGATAGCTATATCAATACGGTCTAATGGGATATATTGGATGCGACATATAACAGAAATAAATGTGAAGAAATAAAAGTTGACGAGACCGAAAATTAAAAGAAATGTTAAAGGATGACGCTGATAGCATACACAACAAATGAAGACTATCTGTGGCTTATAGAAGCTATAGCCTGTGTTTAGCGTGATTCGGAATATAGCGAAAAGTTGACAGAAACAAATTTTACAGGAATCTAAACGTACGCCAGGTAGTAAAGACAATGATTACAGCCTCAGAGTTCATTGTGAGGTAGACGACAAGAAAAGGGAAGTTGATAATGGCAGCGATGATCAGGCAGATGAAAGGTAGGTGTCTACGAGTGAGTGGGTGGCATAAACTGGTGTTGATGACAAATGCGATGAGACAAAAGGAGGACAGTGATGAGTCAGTGGAATGAGAAAGTGAAGCCTGTGAAGAGTAGGATGAAAGAGGGAAGACTGTGACGAGTGGAACGAGAAAGGGAAGACTGTGATGAGTGGGACGAGAAAGGGAAGACTGTGATGAGTAGGACGAGAAAGAGAAAACTGTAATGAGTGGGACGAAAAAATGGAAAACTGTGACGAGTGGGACGAGAAAGGGAAGACTGTGATGAGTGGGACGAGAAAGGGAAGACTGATGAGTGGGACGAGAAAGAGAAAACTGTGATGAGTGGGACGAAAAAAGGAAAAACTGTGACGAGTGGGATGAGAAAGGGAAGACTGTGACGAGTGGGACGAGAAGGGGAAGACTGTGACGAGTGAGAGAAGACTGTGACGAGTGGGACGAGAAAGGGAAAACTGTGACGAGTGGGACGAGAAAGGAAAGACTGTGATGAGTGGGACGAGAAAGGGAAGACTGATGAGTGGGACAAGAAAGAGAAAACTGTGATGAGTGGACGAAAAAACGAAAAACTGTGACGAGTGGGACGAGAAAGGGAAGACTGTGACGAGTGGGGCGAGAAAGGGAAGACTGTGACGAGTGAGGGAAGACTGTGACGAGTGGGACGAAAAATGGAAGACGGTGACGAGTGAGACGAGAAAGGGAAGACTGTGATGAGTGGGACGAGAAAGGGAAGACTGTGGTGAATCGGACGAGAAAGGGAAGACTGATGAATGGGACGAGAAAGGGAAGACTGTGACGAGTGGGACGTGAAAAGGAAGCCTGTGACGAGTGGGACGAGAAAGGGAAGACTGTGACGAGTGGGACAAAAAAGGGAAGACTGTGACGAGTGTGACAAGAAATAGAAGACTGTGATGAGTGGGACAAGAAAAGGAAAACTGTGACGAGTGGGACGAGAAATGGAAGACTGTGACGAGTGGGACGAAAAAGGGAAGACTGTGACGAGTGGGACGAGAAAGGGACGACTGTGATGAGTGGGACGAGAAAGGGAAGACTGTGATGAGTGGGACGAGAAAGGGAATACTGTGACGAGTGGGACGAGAAAGGGAAGACTGTGACGAGTGGGACGAAAAAAGGGAAGACTGTGACGAGTGGGACGAGAAAGAGAAAACTGTGATGAGTGGGACGAGAAATGGAAGACTGTGACGAGTTGGACGAGAAAGGGAAGACTGTGACGAGATGGACGAGAAAAGAATAAGGTGATGCGTGTGAATGGACACAAAGAAGATAATTTACGAAAACAGAAAGGAAGACTTTTGAATAGATAACGAAAACGGCGACAAATAAGAAGAGAAAGAAAGAATGCAACATGTGGGAAGAGAAAGAAAGAAGACGACATATGAGAAGAGAAAGGACGAAGGTGATTGACGACAAGAGAAAGGAAAAAAGCAACTTGTGAAGAGAGAAAGAAAGAAGGCGACATATGAGAAGAGAAAGGACGAAGGTGATTGACGACAAGAGAAAGGAAAAATGCAACTTGTGATGAAAGAAAGAAAGAAGACGACATATGAGAAGAGAAAGGACGAAGGTGATTGACGACAAGAGAAAGGAAAAATGCAACTTGTGATGAGAGAAAGAAAGAAGACGACGGATGAGAAGAGAAAGGACGAAGGTGATTGACGACAAGAGAAAGGAAAAATGCAACTTGTGAAGAGAAAAAGAAAGAAGGCGACGGATGAGAAGAGAAAGGAGGAAAAAGATCGATGAGAAAAGAAAGGACGAATTAAAAAAAAATGAAAGGAAGAATTTGACGATTGAGAAGAGAAAGAAAGAATGCAACGTTTTTATGGGAGAAAGGAAGAAGGCGGCTAGTGAGAAGAGAGAGGAAGACAGTAAGCAGCGGGAAAATAAATAAAGTGACATTTGACAAGAGAAAGGAATGTGACATTTGACAAAAAAGTAAGGTACATTTGACAAAAGAAAGGAAGGTGACATTTGAGAAGAAGGAATGTGACATTTGACAAGTGAAAGGAATGTGACATTTGACATGAGAAAGGAAGGTGACATTTGACAAGAGAAAGGAGGAGGATGACGGGTGAAGGGTAAGAAAGCATACAAGTATTCACAAATCCTCCTCTGACGTTCTCAAGTACCAATTATTTCCCCCTTCTTAGAAAAACGTTAAGAGACGTAGTTGCGCCGTGTCGTGTACGCAGCTAACTGTAACATCATCATCTTTCTACCCTACACCTCTGACTTGGGGGGGGGGGGGGGGGGGGGGGCGGGCGGGAGAGCAATTTGTTTGGATACCGAGTTACTTTCTCTATCAATACTCAAGCTGACTGGTAAGCCTGTTTGTTGAGTTTCTATGACGATTGAGGGTTAGGTCTTGATCAGTTTTTGTTCACGCAACTTGCAAGGTATCATCCATGAGGTGGTGGCCGATTTCAGCCAGGGGCTTTCCTGGATAGCTTAGAGAAGTGAAGATTGCAATGATGTATGGAGTGAAGATGGCAACGATGTAGGGAGAATAGGAAGATTGCAATAGTGTAGGGAGAATAGGAAGATTGCAACAATGTCGAGAGAATAGGAAGATTGCAACAATGTAAGGAGAATAGGAAGATTGCAACAATGTAGGGAGAATAGGAAGATTGCAACAATGTAGGGAGAATAGGAAGATTGCAACAATGTAAGGAGAATAGGAAGATTGCAACAATGTAGGGAGAATAGGAAGATTGCAACAATGTAGGGAGAATAGGAAGATTGCAACAATGTAAGGAGATTAGGAAGATTGCAACAATGTAGGGAGAATAGGAAGATTGTGACGGACTAGGAAAAATGATAAAATTGCGACGGATTATGAGAAAATAGAAAATTGTGACGAGTTATGAAAAGATGAAGATTGTGACGAGTTAGAACAAATAGAAAGATTGTGACGGACTAGGAGAAATGAGAAAACTGTGACGAGTTAGAAAAAATAGGAAGACTGTGACGAGTTATGAGAAATTGTAAGATTTTGACGAGTTAGAAGAAAAGAGAAGTCTGACGAGTTTGGAGAAATAGGAATACTGTAATGTGTAAGATGAGAAAAAGTCGACGATTGAAAAGAGACAAGAAGGACGTCGAAAATGGTGAAGAGAGAGTAGCATGAGATGATTGTAGCTTTTAAACGTCTTGAAGTTAACGTCGAACAACGAACGACACGAGAGTTGCTACTCTCTTTCACCTGGGTCCTGTCTTTGGCGTGACACCACTCTCTCCACGTGTCCTCCTCAACTATTAACAAACCGCCATTAACTTTAAGAATATGTCACTCCTTTTTGTTGTTTCCTTTTGTCGCTCCCTTACCATCAAACGCTCTTTCACGCTGGAGTGCTTTTGTGACTGTGATGAGAATAGTACAGCGCAAGTTTGATATAACTAGACTGGATGAGGCCGATTCTGTTTTAGGGTAGTGGAAACAGAGGTATGCGTTTTGTATGAGAGAAATACTGCGATTGTGGAAGACGTGATGAGGAGAAAGGGAGAGACAGAGGAGATGGAAGGAGAAAGAGAGAATACTACGATTGTGGAAGACGTGATGAGGAGAAAGGGAGAGACAGAGGAGATGGAAGGAGAAAGAGAGAAATACTACGATTGTGGAAGACGTGATGAGGAGAAAGGGAGAGACAGAGGAGATGGAAGGAGAAAGAGAGAAATACAGTTTCAAAATTGGGGTATTCAATTTTGTATGCGAAAAAGAAATACATCTTTTGTGGTGGAGAGAGAGAGAGAGAGAGGGAGAGATAATTTTAAGATTGAGATTTGAGTTATAATATACATTCTAGGATTGTGTCTGGAAGTGAGAAAGAGGAGATAAAGAGTGTTCTTAGGTTGATATATTATATTATGTACGCAAGAACTGTTGGGATTTTGATAGAAGTTATTTCATGATTGATTTAGCGCAATTCTATTGGAAGAATAGGCTTTTTAATGGTTAAGGAGAGAGAGAGAGAGAGAGAGGGGGGGGAGAGAGGGAGAGAGGGAGAGAGAGTGAGAGGGAGAGAGAGAGAGTGAGAGAGGGAGAGAGAGAGTGAGAGGGAGAGAGAGAGAGTGATTGTAGATCAGATTTTCCAGATTGTAGTATTTAAGAACAATAAGAAAAGTAACAATTTCCGAGGTGGAATATGTTTACAGAAAACAAGCTTAGAGAAAAGATCAGAAATAAAACAGAAAACAAGCATAGAGAAAAGATCAGAAATAAAACAGAAAACAAGCTTAGAGAAAAGATCAGAAATAAAACAGAAAACAAGCATAGAGAAAAGATCAGAAATAAAACAGAAAACAAGCTTAGAGAAAAGATCAGAAATAAAACAGAAAACAAGCTTAGAGAAAAGATCAGAAATAAAACAGAAAACAAGCTTAGAGAAAATATCAGATATAAAACAGAAAACAAGCTTAGAGAAAAGATCAGATATAAAACAGAAAACAAGCTTAGAGAAAAGATCAGATATAAAACAGAAAACAAGCTTAGAGAAAAGATCAGATATAAAACAGAAAACAAGCTTAGAGAAAAGATCAGAAATAAAACAGAAAACAAGCTTAGAGAAAAGATCAGATATAAAACAGAAAACAAGCTTAGAGAAAAGATCAGAAATAAAACAGAAAACAAGCTTAGAGAAAAGATCAGAAATAAAACAGAAAACAAGCTTAGAGAAAAGATCAGAAATAAAACTGAAAACAAGCTAGGAATGATTCCCGTCTCCGAATACATAAAGAACCAACAGACAAAATGGTTTGGCCACGTGATAAGACAGAAAGGTCAAAACACAACACAACAAGCCTTTAAATGAATGTTACGAGAACACCAGACTCAAGGGCCGACCAGGAAAAAAAGATGGGCTGATGGAATTTTAGAAACACTAGGAAACATAACAGCAGCATAACAGATGAGCAAAGGATCGCAAATTATATCCCCCTACCCCCTCCCGACTCTTGAAAGGCAAATGAAGAAATAAAGAAGTATTAAGAATTATATGAAATAAATACTGTGACTATTGTAAGAAAGAGTAAGTGCTGTGAAGATATCAGTTTTGCGACAATCGCTGTTGTATTGCATCTTGTGCTACTGTGTTCACGCAAGGTCTACAACACTGAGCTAAATATTTGTGTTATTTGATAACTGTTTTTCGCAGTTAAAAAAAATAAAGAACACTGGTCTGGTCAACAAGAGAACACTGTACTGGGCAGCAAGAAGACATTGTTCTGCAGAACAAACCGTTTGATCAGATTGTCTAGTTCTGATAATATTTAAGTTGTGGAATATAAGAAGATTGTTAAAGTGATAGAAATAATGATCAATGACTGGAGATGAGCAACAAAGATACACACGCAGATAGTTAGATAGGTTATGTGTTCTGGAGAGATTCCAAAAGATAAACTACCAAGCTATGAACTCTGGATGATTGTGACAGAGAGACAGACCTGTGACATCGTGGGAGAGGCAAAGTATGGGTTAGACTGAGGGAACTTGTGACAGAGAGACAGACCTTTGACACCGTGGGAGAAGCTAAAGTATGGGTTAGACTGAGGGACCTTGTGACAGAGAGACAGACCTTTGACATCGTGAGAGAAGCTAAAGTCAAAGTATGGGTTACTCTGAGGGACCTTGTGACAGAGAGACAGACCTGTGACATCGTGGGAGAGGCAAAGTATGGGTTAGACTGAGGGACCTTGTGACAGAGAGACAGACCTTTGACACCGTGGGAGAAGCTAAAGTATGGGTTAGACTGAGGGACCTTGTGACAGAGAGACAAATGTGGAGGAAATGAAGACAACACAACATAGCTCCAAATGGTTGCATGCTGATAGAAATGTAGGTCAGAGCAGCAATTACTAGAAAAAGAGCAACAACAATAGGTGAATATGAAATGGAAATGTTTGATGAAGGCTGGTTTAATGTGATGTAGACGGAGCGAATGTTTCGGCAGAACGAGCCAGCGGCGATACTTCCAAATAGTTGATAGTGCGCTTCATGTACAGGGGAAACAACTTCCAGATGAGGGCTCAGCACGGGATGAGCAAACTCAAGCTTGGTGCCACTTGTACCCTGCATGGCGGATATGACTCGAAAGACCCTATATATATATCGACCACTAATTGACTAGGAGTGAAAATCCATAATTAATCATCATCACCATCATCTTTATCAATCAACCCCGTAGCTGTGGCTGTCGTTGGAGCACTCTTGATGACGTTCTTCACAATGTTACTCCAACCTTCACCATCAAAAGCTGTCTTCTAAGAATTGACGAAACTTCGTCCTTTTCATTCTCATATGCTGTCTTTCTCTATCTGTCGTGTCTTCTTTTGCCAGGTAAAGCGTCCTACAAACAAGATTGAACAAGTCACGTAAATCCTGTAACATGTCCGTACTATTGTTGTTTTCGCTTTGTTCCTGTAAGTCTTGGACCTAAGGGTCGTTGAAATGTATTGCTCACTCCCTCACTTGTGATAGCATCATCTATTAAAAAAAAAAAAGTAAAGTACCCCCGTCACGCCAAGTGGCGTATAGGGAATATGGTATTAGTGACCATAAATGTTACAGATCTTCGGCACATGATTTTTGGGGTAATGTGGTCGGTATTACGCACGTGCCGCTTTACGTTCCCAGAAAAAAAATCCGGTACCCATTAAAGGCTAGGTGAACTGGAAGCCGTCGGTTGGGATCGAACTCTACCTCTTGTCCTTTTAGTCCAGTTCACTAACCACTGAGCATCATCTATATAAGATTACTGCTATTTCTCTTACTTACAGGACTTCTCTACACCATCTCACTCCCTCACTGGTGAGAGCATCATCTATATAAGATTTCTCTTATTTTTCTTTCTTACAGGACTTCTCTACACTATCTCACTGCTGATATTATCATCTATATAAGATTGGCACAAGAACTTCCTGTGCCATCTCATTTTCAGAACCTGTAATTTTCTTAAAAGATGAGCAGAGTTATTGAGATGGTTGTTTCATAAAGTCGCTAGAACAAAAAGAAAGCAGAGGGGATGGGGTCGAGGGTAGCTACACAGTCGTTGCATGGACTATTATTGCATGGCCTGAATCAAATACAATGATCTGGAGAGTTGCACAGACAATGCTCTGATGTCGACATTCTCTGCAGATAGCAGAAGCAGACAAGATCGATCATAGGTGTGTTTAAACAAAAACACAGGAACACTTCTCAGTTTGCGTTATCTACTGGCAATGAGCACCCGCCTCAGTTTGCGTTATCTACTGACAATGAGCACCCGCCTCAGTTTGCGTTATCTACTGACAATGAGCACCCGCCTCAGTTTGCGTTATCTACTGGCAATGAGCACCCGCCTCAGTTTGCGTTATCTACTGGCAATGAGCACCCGCCTCAGTTTGCGTTATCTACTGACAATGAGCACCCGCCTCAGTTTGCGTTATCTACTGGCAATGAGCACCCGCCTCAGTTTGTGTTATCTACTGGCAATGAGCACCCGCCTCAGTTTGCGTTATCTACTGGCAATGAGCACCCGCCTCAGTTTCGGTTATTTTATTCATTCATATTTTATTGCATCTACTCCAGCTATGCCGCGGCCTTATATTTCATTAATTTATGAGCATAGGTTTTACTATTATTGGCTGTCATCTGCTGAGTGAAATGTTCGTTAATGAAACAGCGTCTGGAGATCTCAAAGAAGATCGTAACACTCGCCTGAACAGAGATATGACATGTCGCAGGCAATATTTACAGACAAAATGAATTCAAAGAAAGAAGATCAAAGAAAGAAGAGAAAAGAGGAACACTATCTAAAATGTAGCTTGTATTTTGCTGTCGAAGCTGTCATACGGCACAATTAGACATGAGAGAAGTTTCTTGACAAAGACATTACTACCGAGGGTCATCACGAAACTGATCTAACGCAGACATGTCACGTGTGTTGAGCCAAACTAAATTTAGAATAAAAACATGGTTTTGTTTGCCTAATACACGTATAAGTTATGCTCTGCTATAAAGGTCTTTGGAAACACAAGATCGCACGAGCCCCCAGATATGATAAAAGTTGAGAACCTCTGATGCGGACCAAACTTGTGATTAGCTCCGCCAGACTGGAACAAAGTGTCACTTCCTGTGTGCCGTAACGGGCGACCACTGATCGGGCAGGCTGTGCCATTACCTGACGACTAATCACGTGGTCGCGCTGGTCAGTGTTGGCCAATTAGTGACAACTGTCATGTCTTTATCCTCTAACCCAGAAACACTAATAGGCCAATTGAACAAATGAGGAGAATTAGAGGTCAACAAATCCGAAATATCCACTTTAGCGAACGACACAAACGATTCTCTGACCCTGGAGAGAAAACAAAAGCGTCCATGAAATCATCTACTCGTGTTCTCACGTCCCCCTTATCTGCGACACCTCTACCCTACCTCTCCAAAACTGTATTCACCGCCACTCAAGCCACCACCTCAACCCCCACACTTCCTTGTACCATGCCCTTTGTATGCTCAAGTATTTGTTCGCTCACTTTCCAAGCGCATAAGACTTCAATGATGAGCACTTGGGCGCGTGCGTAGCGTCTTCAAGACTTGGCTGAGCACCGTCTTTTGTCGAGGCTGCACCTTGAGGAAGCTGTAGGGACCTGCCTCCCCGAGGAAAAAAAAAGGTCTCACCGTAATGCTCACCCTCAAATCATGTCTTTGTGTGTGCGTCGTCTTAGCGTGCTGGTTCTACCGGCCCATTCCATAAATAGGCAGGAGCTAAGACAGGGCCTTTAGAGACAACCTATCAGCCTAAGAAGGCATCACCCCCTCTTGTAACTCTTACGTTTGCTGACACGTTATCAGCTCATTTATTTATGTGTTGTCGCCCTTTTCCACGAAGAGAGGACAATAAAACTGCTGACGAAGACTGAACGCACAACTTTCTCGGGAGAATATTTGCCATCAACAGAGAAATATGAAATCTATGAAATAGTGTTGATGGATAACCTATGCTACATTATCAAGTGATGTATTTCTTGTGTTCAGTTTTACCCCGAGTTTGATAACTTATTGTTACTGCTGATTACAAGATTGAGAAAAGCAACTCTGTTATATAGATCTCTCTAGTATCTGTTATTTACAAGTTATATTTCTAATAATGTTTTAAATAGATCATCTCAGCAATATTCGCAAAAAGTGGACTATAGGTACAGGTGTGTTAATAATATATTAGTTTTATTAATAAAAGTAATGGAAATGTTTGATTTTAAAGAGACCATGGACAATTATTAAGTCTGGTTAGTGCTAACAACTTTGATTGACAAAGCTATTGGTAATACTGATAGATTTGATTGAAAATATCAAACAACGAATTCTTCTTTAATCGTTTATCACGTGACGTGCATTGTGGGCCAGGGAATCCCCGCACGTTGTTTAATTCAAATAATAATCGATTCTGTGCTTGGTTGCTGTGATGTGAAGATGAGCACAAACATGTCGATTCCAGACTTCTCCACTTACACGATGTCGCCACTGGTGCACTCCACAGTCCATGCTGACTTCCCTTCCTACGTCAGCGTGAAGACAGAAACTGACCACAGCTATTCGCCAGCTCATCGTCACGGCTGTAACCAAACACACAGCCTCGCGAATAATCCGCACGGCTTGTCGTCATGCATGTATGCCGCATCAGTGTCCCCTTGTATGCTAGCCTCCCCATCCCCTGACCAGTGCGTGTCTATGGTATCTGTCAAAGAGAACACTGGCTTCAGGGGCGTCCCCGCCTGCAGACGTAGACTTGACTTCAACCACAATGCATTTTTAGACGTCACAAAAGTGGGCCCAGTCGCTGTTGCCAAGAGAAACGAGCGCGAGAGAAACAGGGTGAAGCTCATCAACATGACCTTCCAGACCTTGAGGCAGCACTTGCCCTTGGGGGGTAGTGGGGTGAAAGGAAAGTCCAGAAAACTGAGCAAAGTTCAAACCTTAAGGTCCGCAATAGATTACATCAGACAGCTACAAGAGATGGTTCACAACAGACAGTTCCAGCAGCAACAGACTGACTATCATTCCAAGGGAGACGACCAGAAGTCATCAGTTATGTCATCAAATGGAGATTTCAAAGCATCCTTTCAGGTGGGCTCTATTGACATGCGATCACCTTCTCAACGAGATGACCCTAAGGACTACTTTATGTGCCAGACACTATGTGGCAGCGCCTCCTTGCTAGAAGATAAATCCGCACAAAAAGTAGTTCCATCTTCACGACCGCAAACCGACTGCACCAGTACAAGCACCACAACAAACCGCAGTGTAGAGTCTCCATACTCTGATGCGTCGTCCTATGACGCTGTTACTACCCCAGACAATGATGAGGAGTACATTGATTTCGACGACTGGTTCTGAAGGTAAGTTCCACATCTCCCAGGAAACTCCTCATATACACATACCAAAAGTATCATTAGATATAGCGGTACATACAAATAATTTATTTATAATTGACAAGATTGTCGACATTGTTTGTCTTTACATCAACTTAATTTCTAAATTGACTACATTACCGGTAATACCACAAGTACATGCGCTACTATTTTTATATTTTCAGCACTAGTTGCTGTTACTATTACAAGTACAATTGTTACTAATTTTGTAGCACTATTAGTGCAGTTGCTGTTACTATTACAAGTACAATTGTTACTAATTTTGTAGCACTATTAGTACAGTTGCTGTTACTATTACAAGTACAATTGTTACTAATTTTCAAGCACTATTACCACAGTATTACTGTTACTATCATAAGTTTACACTCTACTAATTTTACAGTTTACCAGCAATAGGTACTATACAAGTACTAGTGCACATGTAGAATATTGTAATTGTATATATAATACAAATTATATAATATACAAATGTTACTATTTATACTTCTAGAATTATCAAAACTATTACTATTTTGAGCAGTACACTACAAACGACTATAACCTTTACTGTATCGATGCTTCTATTACAAGTGCTGTATTAAACGTTACAATCTATTATTACTTTTGCTACAAGAACTACTACTACTACAGCACAAACTACAACTCCTATTAATACAGATAGCATACTACAATTTTTGCTTCCGGTAATAAATATATTAATCCTACAAGTACTTTAGTACCAGTATTGTATGTGTTGTTACCAAAACTATTTCTACAACTATTACTTTTGTCACACATGTTACCATTATTACTACATTTACTTTACGAATTACATCTACGTGCACCACGTGTGTGTTATCCACTACTTTGCCTCACAAATACTACATTTACTACTTATTCTTTTTTCAGTACTTCTGAATGTACTACTTTGACAAGTACTCATCATCATTATCATGTGTCATACCGGGTGGCTTAGGCGATCGTGTCCTTCAACAATCTTCTTTCCACCATGCATTGTATTAGTTCTGTTGTTGATTGTTTTCCATGCCATGACACCTAGCTATCCAGTATCTTCTCTGTTTGTCGTTCGCGATATCTCTTTTCCTACTTTTTACCAGTTATAACCAAGTATTCCAACTTTTCTCTTCTCATGATGTGCCAAAAAATGTTAATTGTTTCTTTCGGATGTTTTTTAGGAGCTCCCTTTTTGTGTTGGCCTCTTTGAGAATGTCTGTTCGATTTAGCTGTCCAGGGAACTGTCAACATTCTTCTGAGAAATCTCTTCACTGTAGCCTCTAATCGTCTTTTCATGTATCTGTCTACTGTCCATGATTCGCTTACATAGGCCAGAATTGGCTCTATATAACACTGATGAACTCTCTTTCTCACTTCTGACAAGTACTACAATTAAAAAAAACTGAGTATCTTCCTCAGTCTGACGCAGTCCTTTGTGTGCTACCGAAGCCGAGACTTGCCTGTTCTTTTCCAATCACCTTTACTATCCATTTCTTTACTTAGACTGCTGTCCTTTTCTTGTACAATATTTGCGAGTTCTGTTGATTGTGACACGTGTCTCTGGTCCCATCAAAGTTGACTTTTACTTGAACGCGCCATGAGCTGCTAAAAAGAACCAATGAAATCGTTTTAAAAGAAGTCAAAGCTAAAGCAATATAATATTCAATAGCAGGAGGAAACAATCATCAATCATCAATATGTATTCAGGTTATCAGATGGGAAAACTTGGGTATATTGTGACAACTGGAAAAATCGAGATTAGAAGAGATAGATAGAAGCAGAGAGTATATAGACCTGGCAGTTTAAAGGAATGAATTAGTAGGAAGTCAATAGTAGAGCTGATATAAAGAGCTGTAGAGATAAAAAGTTGTGGAGATATAAGACAGCTGGCACTGTACGTGTTGATGATGTTGACAGCATTATAGAAAATTAATTTTAACATAAAGAAGATCTGTTGTAAATAAATGCGTCACAAATGTGCCAGCTACTTCATTATCTGTTAATATTTCTTCCATAATACCTTCTACCACGCAAAAAAGTGTCAATTTTTTTTAAAATGACAAACAGCATATTTTATGTCTGATGTGGTCGGTATAAGGCAAGGCCGCCCTACTTTGCTGTACACAATTAAGGCTGGATGAACGTCTTCTCATTTCTAGTTTAGTTCACTAGCCAATACGCTTCTGTGAATCTCTTTACTGCACAAACTTCGTTCATTATTTAGTTCTATGAGTTTCTCTCACGTAAATGTTGCTCTGAGAAACAAAGGGCTGGATGATTTCATGTTAAATTGTTTACAACTGTGCACAGAACTTTCACGCCAGATTGTTCACAACTGTGCACAGAACTTTCACGTCAGATTGTTCACAACTGTGCACAGAACTTTCACGTCAGATTGTGTCACAACTGTGCACAGAACTTTCAGTTTGAAGACACGTTGAGTATCTCACATGTCAGCAGCTGTAAAGACATGCCGCTATATTGATGATTACTCGTTCACAGGCGAGCTCGTATCGCCAAGACAGTTAACTATGGTTATGCTACTGATGTTACTCTCATCTTTATGCTTAAACAGTTGGGAGGGGGGGGGTAGATTTGGGACACACGTGGCTGAATTTAGTAGTACAGTGATTGTCTGCGTGATTGTATGTTTGATTGTATGTATGATTGTCTGTGAAATACTAAGAGTGTTGTAAAGAGCTGCATTAAATGACACAGCTACTGGTCTATGACATTGTGACAGGGCATGCCGGATTAACATTGACTGAGTACAAACACACACGCTTATTAATGACAACACGTTTACCTACATAAGTTCACAGTCTGTTCGTGATAACTCCACCTGATCATATCTACAAACATTCATCTAACGATATCTTAACACACTCTCATTGTGATTGGTTTATACACCTCAGTGCAGCACTATGACCAGAGAACTTCGTGGCGACAGCACTAGGCATTGGACCTTTATTCTCCAGTCCTGTAGTCCCTTTTCCAGCAGATCCCACAATGGGTAGATGCCAAAAAGGCAGGGAGGAATGATGTTTAGGTAGCCATTGTGATGGCTAGTTAGTTAACATATTCATATGGGAGCTAATGTGATGGCTAGTTAGTTAACATATTCATATGGGAGCTAATGTGATGGCTAGTTAGTTAACATATTCATATGGGAGCTAATGTGATGGCTAGTTAGTTAACATATTCATATGGGAGCTAATGTGATGGCTAGTTAGTTAACATATTCATATGGGAGCTAATGTGATGGCTAGTTAGTTAACATATTCATATGGAAGCTAATGTGATGGCTAGTTAGTTAACATATTCATATGGGAGCTAATGTGATGGCTAGTTAGTTAACATATTCATATGGGAGCTAATGTGATGGCTAGTTAGTTAACATATTCATATGGGAGCTAATGTGATGGCTAGTTAGTTAACATATTCATATGGGAGCTAATGTGATGGCTAGTTAGTTAACATATTCATATGGAAGCTAATGTTATGGCTAATTAGTTAACGTATTCATATGGGAGCTAATGTGATGGCTAGTTAGTTAACATATTCATATGGGAGCTAATGTGATGGCTAGTTAGTTAACATATTCATATGGGAGCTAATGTGATGGCTAGTTAGTTAACATATTCATATGGGAGCTAATGTGATGGCTAGTTAGTTAACATATTCATATGGGAGCTAATGTTATGGCTAGTTAGTTAACGTGTTCATATGGGTGATAATGTGATGGCTAGCTAGTTAACATATTCATATGGGAGTGGGTAAGTGAGTGAGTGAATTAACTTTTTAGCTTTGTAATTGATTCAATCGACATTTTGATCATTGGTAGCAGTAAATAAACTAACTAAACTGCTAACTAGTTAACGAAACTAAAACATTAGTTGAAGAAACAGACTTTCATGGTTACTCAACAACCGTTACATTTCAGTAACTTCTGCCAGTTCGTCAGTTAATTAAATACTTTCTTAATGGTAAAGATAGTAATACATACTTTACAAGTTAGTTTGTCAGTTAGTTGGTCAGTCAGTCAATCAGTTAGTTAGTCAGTCAGTTAGTTAGTTAGTTAGTTAGTTAGTTAGTTAGTTAGTCTGTCAGCCAGTCTGTTAATTAGTTAGTTAGTTAGTTAGTCAGTCAGTTAGTTAGTTTGTCAGTCAATCAGTTAGTTAATTCGTCAGGCAGTCAGTCAGTTAGTTAGTCTTCAGTCAGTCAGTTAGTTAGTTAGTCAATTAGTTAGTTAATTAGTCAGTTAGTCAATCGTTGGTCAGTAAGTAAGTGAATTTGTTATTTAGTCAGTTAGGATTTGGTTGGTAAGTTTGTCACTTAATAAACTAGTTAGCTAGCCGGCTAGCTCGTTAGCTAATTATTAATTTAGTTTATTTAACTAATTGGTTAGTTAGCTAGTTAGTTAGTTAGTTAGGTAGCATGCTAGTTCAGTTAGCTAGCTAGTAAGTTAGCCAATAAATTATTTAGCTATCTTGTTAGTTAATTAGCCAATAAATTATTTAGCTATTTTGTTAGTTAGTTAGCCAATAAATTATTTAGCTATTTTGTTAGTTAATTAGCCAATAAATTATTTAGCTATTTTGTTAGTTAGCCAATAAATTATTCAGCTATTTTGTTAGTTAGTTAGCCAATAAATTATTTAGCTATTTTGTTAGTTAGTTAGCCAATAAATTATTTAGCTATTTTGATAGTTAGTTAGCCAATAAATTATTTAGCTAGTTTGTTAGTTAGTTAGCCAATAAATTATTTAGCTAGTTTGTTAGTTAGTTAGCTAATAAATTATTTAGCTATTTTGTTAGTTAGTTAGCTGCCTAGTTACTTCGCTATTACTTACTTACTTAGTTATTGCTCAGTTAAATCATCTATTATTCCGACCTAATTATACTCCAAACAACCGTACAAGTTCTCAACCTAAGCCTCTCCCCCACACACATGACGTAACCTCGGTGGCCTGGCACCAGTATGTATTTAACACACTTTTGTTTCTGTCAGATGTTCCGTCATATTCATTTAATTCATGACTCGTCACGCTCTCGTTACCTCCGACTGATTTTGTCCTCAACTAAATGCCGCCCTAGAAGTAGTACTAAGTTTCAAGGTGTCAGGTCTTATATCCATTCATGTCCCAGCCATCCACTTGAAACCTTGACAGTCATGAGACCCGTAAACTCCGAGAACATCGTTGCTTTTCTTCTTAAACAATTTCTTGTCGTCGGCGTTGTCGAAATCGTGACTCAAACATAGTCAACCCAACTCAAACATAGTCGACCCAGTTCAAACATAGTCGACCCAGCTCAAACATAGTCGACCCAACTAAAACGTAATCGACCTAATTCAAACATAGTCGACCCATAGTCGAGATCGAAAGTTGTGGAGAGACATGATCACCTACGCCAGCAGGCATGGTAGTTAATGATGATGTATAACCAGAAAGCTACTGAAACTACCATGCTATCACACTACGTTATTTGTCGGAAGTTAGGGTCTACTGTACACCTTAGGCGCTGATACGTTTGTCATTAATAATAAATGTCTTTCAAAAATACTTTCAAGATGAAAGTAAACGTAGAAACGTTGTGCCTTCGTGTAATGATGTATTCGCTTCGACTTGTCACTAAGTCTACAACTGTGGGCCTACTGTCATGTCACTCAAAGAATGTGATAATCCTCTTGTGCTGTTTATTCAGGGAACATCCATTCACGCGTCTTGATACACTCTGCCGTAGGTTCCTCTGTCAACCCCTTCATGTTGTCAGCCCACTTTAATCTTTGTCTGCTTCAGCCTCCTTTACCTTGTATTTTTCCATTCAAGATGACCATCAGTCATTGACTCACCTTTGCGTTCAAACAGTTTCCTTTCTCGTACCCAAATTGTGTCATTGTTTTCATTTATTGTCAATATTTTCATTGATTGTCAATGGTTTCATAACTTCAACTTTTGTTTCTTTTCTATCAATAAATCTTTGTACTTTTCTCTATAGATTAACATTTAAAAGGGTCCACTTTTCTTTATTTGTTGTCTTATGTAGTATCAATGTTTATGAATTATATTGGAATGCCGAGCACATCATTTTATTCAGTCATGATGTTATTTGCTTTATGTGTGTATATGTTGTTAAAAGTGATTATTCCCATTCCTGTGTTTATTTATGCCTCGCATCTACTAAAGAGTATCAGATAGGTCTCTCTACCATCGTTTCATGAAGACAGACATGTGCTTGCTATGTGACTTCAGGTGTTGTAAGTCATGTGAAGTAGGTCACATAGTAAGCACATGTCAGTCTCCATGAAACGATGGTAGAGAGACCCGTCAGGCTCACATGTCAGTCTCCATGAAACGTTCATAGAGAGCCACATCAGGCTCACATGTCAGTCTCCATGAAACGTTCATAGAGAGCCACATCAGGCTCACATGTCAGTCTCCATGAAACGATCATAGAGAGCCACATCAGGCTCACATGTCAGTCTCCATGAAACGTTCATAGAGAGCCACATCAGGCTCACATGTCAGTCTCCATGAAACGATGGTAGAGAGCCACATAAGGCTCACATGTCAGTCTCCATGAAACGATGGTAGAGAGACACATCAGGCTCACATGTCAGTCTCCATGAAACGATGGTAGAGAGACCCGTCAGGCTCACATGTCAGTCTCCATGAAACGTTCATAGAGAGCCACATCAGGCTCACATGTCAGTCTCCATGAAACGATGGTAGAGAGCCACATCAGGCTCACATGTCAGTCTCCATGAAACGATGGTAGAGAGCCACATCAGGCTCACATGTCAGTCTCCATGAAACGATGGTAGAGAGCCACATCAGGCTCACATGTCAGTCTCCATGAAACGATGGTAGAGAGCCACATCAGGCTCACATGTCAGTCTCCATGAAACTTTCATAGAGAGACCCGTCAGGCTCACATGTCAGTCTCCATGAAACGATGGTAGAGAGACACATCAGGCTCACATGTCAGTCTCCATGAAACGATCATAGAGAGCCACATCAGGCTCACATGTCAGTCTCCATGAAACGATGGTAGAGAGCCACATCAGGCTCACATGTCAGTCTCCATGAAACGATGGTAGAGAGACACATCAGGCTCACATGTCAGTCTCCATGAAACGATGGTAGAGAGACCCGTCAGGCTCACATGTCAGTCTCCATGAGTGGGCAGTCGAAGAAAAGACCAGCGGTATCTGTAAGCAGCGAGCTATGTGAGCTATCAACGTGCACACTTTACGTCACTTATTGAGAAGCACTGAGCACCTGTGGTCTGCCATGGGTAACATGTTGACTTTTGCAATCAAGAATCAGTATTACTGTTGATTGTGCGAACCGTCTAGAAGACAAACGTATGACCTGTGTACTGTTGGCCACAACGAAGGTACTCCACTAAAGTACAATCATCTGTTGTGTTTGTTTGTAGAATGACGTCATCAACTACGTCACTGTAACCTTTTTGCCCATTCAGACATGCTCTTATTTGATATTGCTGCTTAATTAAGAGATTAAAACACACCAAGACTTCCGGTTGCTGTTGTGATTTCATAGAATAGAGAATGATGATGATGATGGTGGTGATGATGATGGTGATGATGATGGTGGTGGTGATGATGGTGATGATGATGGTGGTGGTGATGGTGGTGGTGGTGGTGATGATAATGATGGTGGTGGTGGTAATGATGATGATGATGATGATGTTGATGATGATGATGATGGTGATGATGATGGTGGTGGTGGTAATGATGATGATGATGATGATAATGATGTGGACAGACCAAAACTGAAGCAGAAGGAAGTCTTCAAGTCATCAGCTGAAAGATATCATAGCCAGAGAAGCGACCTTGAATCATCTGATTTAAGATTGTAGCACAGTGAAGACATGATTGTAGTACAGTGAAAACATGATTGTAGCACAGTGAAGACATGATTGTAGTACAGTGAAAACATGATTGTAGCACAGTGAAGACAATATTGTAGCACAGTAAAGACATGATTGTAGTACAGTGAAAACATGATTGTAGCACAGTGAAGACATGATTGTAGTATATTGAAGGCATGATTGTAGCAATGTGAAGACATGATTGTAGTACAGTGAAAACATTATTGTAGCACAGTGAAGACATGATTGTAGTATATTGAAGGCATGATTGTAGCAATGTGAAGACATGATTGTAGTACAGTGAAAACATGATTGTAGCACAGTGAAGACATAATTGTAGCGTATTGAAGGCATGATTGTAGCACAGTGAAGACATGATTGTAGCATATTGAAGGCATGATTGTAGCACAGTGAAGACATGATTGTAGCATATTGAAGGCATGATTATAGCACAGTGAATACATGATTGTAGCACAGTGAAGACATGATTGTAGCACAGTGAAGACATGATTGTAGCATACTGAAGGCATGATTGTAGCACAGTGAAGACATGATTGTAGCACAGTGAAGACATGATTGTAGTACAGTGAAGACATAATTGTAGCAAATTGAAGGCATGATTGTAGCAAAGTGAAGACATGATTGTAGCATATTGAAGGCATGATTGTAGCACAGTGAAAGCATGATTGTAGCACAGTGAAGACATGATTGTAGTACAGTGAAGACATGATTGTAGCATATTGAAGGCATGATTGTAGTACAGTGAAGACATCATTGTAGCATATTGAAGGCATGATTGTAGCACAGTGAAGGCATGATTGTAGCATATTGAAGGCATGATTGTAGCACAGTGAAGATATGATTGTAGCATATTGAAGGCATGTTTGTAGCACAGTGAAGATATGATTGTAGCATATTGAAGGCATGTTTGTAGCACAGTGAAGACATAATTGTAGCATATTGAAGGCATGATTGTAGCACAGTGAAGGCATGATTGTAGCACAGTGAAGACATGATTGTAGTACAGTGAAGACATGATTGTAGCATATTGAAGGCATGATTGTAGTACAGTGAAGACATCATTGTAGCATATTGAAGGCATGATTGTAGCACAGTGAAGGCATGATTGTAGCATATTGAAGGCATGATTGTAGCACAGTGAAGACATGATTGTAGCATATTGAAGGCATGATTGTAGCACAGTGAAGACATGATTATAGGACAGGAAAAACATAATGTAGCACAATGACGACAAGATATGGCCCACTGAAACAGGTTATAGCCCATTGAAACAGGTTATGGCACATTGGATACAGGTTATGGCATATTGAAAACAGGTCATGACATATTGAAGACGCGATATAGCACATTGAATACAAGATATGGCACAATGACGACAATATATAGCACATTGAGGGCAACATATAGCGCATTGAAGACAATATATAGCCCACTGAAGACAAGGTATGGCACATTGAAAGCACGATATAAGGCATTGTAGAAAAGACATGACATACTGACTTACAAGTTATATCACAATGAGTACAATATATATCACACTGAGTCAACTTACATCTCTGTCTACACTCTGATTGCATGTCAACTTACATCTCTATCCACACTCTGATTACATGTCAACTTAGATCTCTGTCCACACTCTGATTACATGTCAACTTACATCTCTATCCACACTCTGATTGCATGTCAACTTACATCTCTATCCACACTCTGATTACATGTCAACTTAGATCTCTGTCCACACTCTGATTACATGTCAACTTACATCTCTGTCCACACTCTGATTGCATGTCAACTTACATCTCTGTCCACATTCTGATTGCATGTCAACTTACATCTCTGTCCACACTCTGATTACATGTCAACTTACATCTCTGTCCACACTCTGATTGCATTTTACTTTCATCTCTGTCCACACTCTGATTGCATGCCAACTTTCATCTCTGTCCACACTCTGATTGCATGCCAACTTTCATCTCTATCCACACTCTGATTGCATGCCAACTTTCATCACTGTCCGCACTCTGATTGCATGTCAACTTTCATCTCTGTCCACACTCTGATTGCATGCCAACTTTCATCACTGTCTATACTCTGATTGCATGTCAACTTTCATCTCTGTCCACACTCTGATTGCATGTCAACTTTCATCTCATTCCACACTCTGATTGCATGCCAACTTTCATCACTGTCTATACTCTGATTGCATGTCAACTTTCATCTCTGTCCACACTCTGATTGCATGTCAACTTTCATCTCATTCCACACTCTGATTGCATGCCAACTTTCATCACTGTCCACACTCTGATTGCATGTCAACTTTCATCTCATTCCACACTCTGATTGCATGTCAACTTTCATCACTGTCCGCACTCTGATTGCATGCCAACTTTCATCTCTGTCCGCACTCTGATTGCATGTCAACTTTCATCTCTGTCCACACTCTGATTGCATGCCAACTTACATCTCTGTCCGCACTCTGATTGCATGCCAACTTTCATCTCTGTCCACACTCTGATTGCATGCCAACTTACATCTCTGTCCACACTCTGATTGCATGCCAACTTACATCTCTGTCCGCACTCTGATTGCATGCCAACTTACATCTCTGTCTACACTCTGATTGCATGTCAACTTTCATCTCTGTCCACACTCTGATTGCATGCCAACTTTCATCTCTGTCCACACTCTGATTGCATGCCAACTTTCATCTCTGTCCACACTCTGATTGCATGCCAACTTTCATCTCTGTCTATACTCTGATTGCATGCCAACTTTCATCACTGTCTATACTCTGATTGCATGTCAACTTTCATCTCTGTCTATACTCTGATTGCATGTCAACTTTCATCACTGTCTATACTCTGATTGCATGCCAACTTTCATCTCTGTCTATACTCTGATTGCATGTCAACTTTCATCTCTGTCCACACTCTGATTGCATGCCAACTTTCATCTCTGTCTACACTCTGATTGCATGCCAACTTTCATCTCTGTCTATACTCTGATTGCATGCCAACTTTCATCTCTGTCTACACTCTGATTGCATGCCAACTTTCATCTCTGTCTACACTCTGATTGCATGCCAACTTTCATCTCTGTCTACACTCTGATTGCATGCCAACTTTCATCTCTGTCTACACTCTGATTGCATGCCAACTTTCATCTCATTCCACACTCTGATTGCATGTCAACTTTCATCTCTGTCTACACTCTGATTGCATGCCAACTTTCATCACTGTCCACACTCTGATTGCATGTCAACTTTCATCTCATTCCACACTCTGATTGCATGTCAACTTTCATCTCATTCCACACTCTGATTGCATGTCAACTTTCATCTCATTCCACACTCTGATTGCATGCCAACTTTCATCTCATTCCACACTCTGATTGCATGTCAACTTTCGTCTCTGTCCACACTCTGATTGCATGTCAACTTTCGTCTCTGTCCGCACTCTGATTGCATGCCAACTTACATCTCTGTCCACACTCTGATTGCATGTCAACTTTCATCTCTTTCCACACTCTGATTGCATGCCAACTTTCATCTCTTTCCACACTCTGATTGCATGTTAACTTTCATCTCTGCCCACACTCTGATTGCATGCCAACTTTCATCTCTGTCCGCACTCTGATTGCATGTCAACTTTCATCTCTTTCCACACTCTGATTGCATGCCAACTTTCATCTCTGTCCACACTCTGATTGCATGCCAACTTTCATCTCTGTCCACACTCTGATTGCATGTTAACTTTTATCTCTGTCCACACTCTGATTGCATGTTAACTTTTATCTCTGTCCGCACTCTGATTGCATGTTAACTTTTATCTCTGTCCACACTCTGATTGCATGTTAACTTTCATCTCTGTCCACACTCTGATTGCATGTTAACTTTTATCTCTGTCCGCACTCTGATTGCATGTTAACTTTTATCTCTGTCCGCACTCTGATTGCATGTTAACTTTTATCTCTGTCCACACTCTGATTGCATGTTAACTTTTATCTCTGTCCACACTCTGATTGCATGCCAACTTTCATCTCTGTCCACACTCTGATTGCATGTTAACTTTCATCTCTGTCCGCACTCTGATTGCATGTCAACTTTCATCTCTTTCCACACTCTGATTGCATGTTAACTTTCATCTCTGTCCGCACTCTGATTGCATGTCAACTTTCATCTCTTTCCACACTCTGATTGCATGCCAACTTTCATCTCTGTCCACACTCTGATTACATGTTAACTTTCATCTCTGTCCACACTTTGACTCTACGTTAACTAATGTCTATCTTTCCAGTTTATCTTTGAAACTTTATATTTTCAGACTTCCTCAGTATCTATCGTTTGAAATAGTACTTCTGACTCTATTTAAAATAACAAAAACGATCACTCTCGTGATATCTCCACATAAATCTGTACATCCGTGTCATGACGTAAATTCCTAAATGTGTACAATTCTCACCACAATCTGCCAATCCCGCCATCCATATTTCTGTTCTGCTTATCATCAAAACTATTATGTTCATGGAGCCGCGATAGCTCAGTGGTTAGTGAACTGGACTACAAAGGACAAGGGGTTGGGTTCGATCCCAACCGACGGCTTCCGGGTTCACCCAGCCTTTAATGGGTACCGGAATTTTTTCTGGGAAAGTGAAGCGGCACTGGCGTAATACCGACCACATTACCCCAAGAATCATGTGCCGAAGGTCTGTAAAATTTATGGTCACTAACATCATATTCCCTATACGCCACTTGGCGTGACGGGGGCACTTTACTTTTTTTTTTTACTATTATGTTCCTCTCCGAGCGTTTGTGCTTTTATCTAAGTGTTTCTTTTCTTTTATTTTAAATTATGCGAATGTTTAAATATGTTTGTAACTTTCTTTGTCTCTGTTTTGAAATGATTATTTTTTGTTTCGAGCTAATCCCGTCTAACTTCCTAATTTCTTTTCTGACTACCATCCTGTTTATCTATCTTTTTTTTTAGCTCTGTGTATCTATCTTTTCAACTCTTTTTATTATTTTTTTTGTCAATGTTTTTTTTTCTGTGTCCCTAATTCTCCCTTCTGGTGTAATCTAAGCACGTGTCATCTATTTCTTTAACATTACTCTATATTCAGCCATCATTGTCTCTTGTCACCTCTCTCCCCTCCATTTGTCTGTTAATACTCCCAAAAATGAGTCACTGTCTATTTTATTGGTAAACTATCCATGAAACCTTATTTCTCTCTTTCTCTTTGTCTATATCCTTTTTCTATTTTTGGGTAAGGAAACCTGACATTACGACCTAGACCCCTGTCTATGAAAAAAGGGGCAACCTTGACACTGGGAAACTTTAAGACATCTACTACAACATGCAGTTGCGGTGTAAGCGGATATGAAAGGTACACGCAGACAAATATTAATGCACTAAATACAATTTTAACTTTTTTAAAACCCCCCTATTTCCACAGCCGAATAAGCCCCTCTCCATTCATGGTCTATCAAGTGGTTCTTGCAGGTGCCGGCATCACGTGACTTCACCGCAACTTTTGATTGGCAGGAACTCGCAGTAGCCACGCGCCACTACGGGAAGCTCTTAACGATATCCTAGTTTTCAATATTGTGTTGGGTCTATTTTTATTTATAATTTTTATTTTATTTATGAAGGACACTATTTATAATGCAAATATGTGCACGACAGTAACAAGACGCATAGTGCAACCTCGCAACTAGCAATAGCTATTAGCTTGACAGAGTTAGCGAACTGAAAGTGCTTTTCAAGCAAACAAAGATAGCCTTCTTCAAGTTGCACGGATTCTTCAGAGCGATGACTTAACATTTAAATTAGATATTAAAAAAAACATTTTAGAGATCCATTTTATGGTTAAATATTATGGTAAAGAATGTGCACTGACTCTGAGTCATCGACGCCAGTTTTGGGTTTTTTTTTTTTTTATGAACCTAACCAACCAGAAATATCGCTTTAATTAGAGTCTTGAAATGTCAATTATATGAACCTAGGAATATTTCTCACATTAAACCTGTAAATGTCAATTTAATTAATCTAGAAATGACATATATGTAAACCTAGAAATGTTAATTATATGAGCCTAGAATTGTCAAATATAGATATAGTTAAAAATGTCAATTACATAAACCTACAAATGTGAATTATAAGAATACAGAATTGTTAGTCATAAGAATACAGAATTGTTAGTTAAAAGAATACAGAATTGTTAGTTATAAGAATACAGAATTGTTAGTTATATGAATACAGAATTGTTAGTTATATGAATACAGAATTGTTAGTTATATGAATACAGAATTGTTAGTTATATGAATACAGAATTGTTAGTTATATGAATACAGAATTGTTAGTTATAAGAATACAGAATTGTTAGTTATATGAATACAGAATTGTTAGTTATATGAATACAAAATTGTTAGTTATAAGAATACAGAATTGTTAGTTATAAGAATACAGAATTGTTGGTTATAAGAATACAGAATTGTTAGTTATAAGAATACAGAATTGTTAGTTATATGAATACAGAATTGTTAGTTATAAGAATACAGAATTGTTAGTTATAAGAATAGCGATTAATGAAAAATAGAAATACGGGCCATATGAACCTACCAACAGCTTCATGCACAAATTCTGTCCACTTCATACATTAGAGTTGACAAATTTGTCCAATAAATAAATGTCGCTTCGCTTTGTAAGAAGTCTACTCTGTGAATAGAAATGTAGAGTTCACAAAGAGACATTTACATTTTGTAAGAGATTTGTCACCGAGGGGGTCTAGGTCAGCAAAAATGGAATGAATATACAACACAAGGGTTTCTTACTTTCTGTTTCAGTCTAAAAAAGGAAGAAACAGCAATTGTGTGACCTCCCAGGTACTGTGTGGTCTAGAGGTGAGACGTCGGCCTCTGAACAGAAAAGTCCAGGTTCGCATCCCGCAACAGCCGATGAGAATGTTTCTCTTCGAATCCGTGGTTTCATCGTGGCACAACCCTCCTGGTTAGTGAGATCTGATGCCTAATGCTCTCAGAAAACGGCAAAAACACGTGGTCACGTGCGCACATTAAAGAACTCTTGGCAGTTACGGGTAAAAGAGAGTAGGCAGAAAATGGTCGCTGTCCGGGCACAAATTGTTAGGCACTTCGTGACGAAGACGGATGTGTCGGGCCTAAAAGCACAAATATCGTGACTTTGTTTTTACATTAGTGATACAAGGCATCCACGACCACTAAGCGGGTGAACGCTGAGAAGAATAGAAACCCCAGCTGGCCAACAAAATGCAAGAATAATCCTTTCAGTACCCGGATGAGTGGCACAAGCAATTAGACTGTAAAACATCCACAATCATGCCCAACGTAAGATGTATAACATCATGTATAAGACATATAAACATGATTTATTGGCTCATGTGAATTTGACATTAGAGCGCATATAAACATGATTTATTGGCTCATAGGATTGAAACATAAAAGCGCATATAAACATGATTTATTGACTCATAGGATTGTGACATTAGAGCAGGTATAAACATGATTTATTGACTCATAGGAATGTGACATTAGAGCAGGTATAAACATGATTTATTGGCTCATAGGAATGTGACATTAGAGCAGGTATAAACATGATTTATTGGCTCATAGGAATGTGACATTAGAGCAGGTATAAACATGATTTATTGGCTCATAGGAATGTGACATTAGAGCAGGTATAAACATGATTTATTGACTCATAGGATTGTGACATTAGAGCAGGTATAAACATGATTTATTGACTCATAGGATTGTGACATTAGAGCAGGTATAAACATGATTTATTGACTCATAGGAATGTGACATTAGAGCAGGTATAAACATGATTTATTGGCTCATAGGAATGTGACATTAGAGCAGGTATAAACATGATTTATTGGCTCATAGGAATGTGACATTAGAGCAGGCATAAACATGATTTATTGGCTCATAAGAATGTGACATTAGAGCACATATAAACATGATTTAGTGGCTCTTAGGAATGTTAGATTTTGAGTACCTTTATGCATACCATTTTTTAGTTCTTATTTGAAAACCTAGAGATAGGGTTGTTCGCTCCAAGAAATGTGAAGTTCTACAACTCACAAATGGGATTTATTGGCTCCTAGAAATGTGAAATTGAGCACCTATAACTATGATATATTGACTCCTAGAAATGTGAAATTTAGTACCTATAACTATGATATATTGGCTCCTAGAAATGTGAAATTGAGCACCTATAAATATGATATATTGGCTCCTAGAAATGTGAAATTGAGCACCTATAAATATGATTTATTGGCTCCTAGAAATGTGAAATTGAGCACTTATAAATATGATATATTGGCTCCTAGAAATGTGAAATTGAGCACTTATATACATCATTTTTTTAGTTCCTAAAATATATACAAGAATGCCTAGAAATAGGCTCGTTGGCTCAAATAAATGTAACATTCCAGCACCCATAAATGGGATTTATTAGCTCCCTTGAAATGTGAAAACTTGAGATTATGCGCTCCAACAAGTGTAAATATCTGGACGCATAAATTGTGTATTTATTCGTTTATTTAGAAAGTTTAAATAATGTTACCTAGTAATATAATATGTGCATTTCAAGAAAGTATTGCTGCGTATCTGAAATTGTTGTGCTCTATCACTTCAAATATTAATTGCATCATTTTATAAATAATGAATTGCTTCTTTTTGAAATGTAAATTATTTTTCGCCAAATATTGTATGTATGTTCATGTAAAAGTGTGTATCATACGTTGCAAAAAACATAATGTTCACAATCTAGATTTATCACAATTTATGCATGCATATTCAAACATGTAAATAATTTAATTTTGTAAAGATAAAATATATATTTTTTGATCTAGATTTGTGAATTATATAAATACCTTGTTAGTTCACTATAATACCCATATTGACATACATGAGAGCCATAGTAGTTACAATTACAGCTCTAACATTGAATAAAGAATCTTGTGAAAAGACCATTCCATCAGTCCCATAAACTACTACTCGCTGTCCTATCAATCCCATAAACTAGTACTCGCTGTCCTATCAATCCCATAATCTACTACTCGTTGTCCCATCAGTCCCATAAACTACTACTCGTTGTCCCATCAGTGCCATAAAATACTACTCCTTGTCCCATCAGTCCCATAAAATACTACTCGTTGTCCCATAAACTACTACTCGTTGTCCTATCAGTCCCATAAACTACTAGTCCTTGTCCCATCATTCCCATAATCTACTACTCGTTGTCCCATCAGTCCCATAAACTACTAATCGTTGTGCCATCAGTCCCATAAACTACTACTCGCTGTCCTATCACTCCCATAAACTATTACTCGTTGTCCCTTCAGTCCCATAAACTACTACTGGCCATCCCATCAGTCCCATAAACTACTACTCCTTGTCCCATCAGTCCCATAAACTACTACTCGTTGTCCCATCTGTCCGATAAACTACTACTCGTTGTCCCATCAGTCCAAAAAACTACTACTCGTTGTCCCATATGTCCCATAAACTACTACTCGTTGTCCCATCAGTCCCATAAACTACTACTTGTTTTCCCATCAGTCCCATAAATTACCACTCGTTGTCCCATCAGTCCCATAAACTACAACTCATCATCGGAGCCATCATCGGTTGCAAGGTATTGCAAGTTTCTATTTATTGCAAAATGTTCCAAGTCAACAACAGTAAGTTGTTGGAAGTTTCTAATTGTAAGTCTCCATCCGTCACCTGAAAGACGTTGTGAATTTCCAAAGCGTCACTTTAAAACGTTGTACGTCTCCAACCATCTCCAACTGGTGGTAGCAAGTCTGCATTCACTGTAAGATGTTGCAACTCTTCACCCATCTCCAACTGGTGGTAACAAGTCTGCATTCACTGTAAGACGTTGCAACTCTCCACCCATCTCCAACTGGTGGTAACAAGTCTGCATTCACTGTAAGACGTTGTAAGTCTCCTCCAACTGGTGGTAGCAAGTCTGCATTCACTGTAAGACGTTGCAACTCTCCACCCATCTCCAACTGGTGGTAACAAGTCTGCATTTACTGTAAGACGTTGCAATTCTCCACCCATCTCCAACTGGTGGTAACAAGTCTGCATTCACTGTAAGACGTTTAACTCTTCACCCATCTCCAACTGGTGGTAACAAGTCTGCATTTACTGTAAGACGTTTAACTCTTCACCCATCTCCAAGTGGTGGTAACAAGCCTGCATTCACTGTAAGACGTTGCAACTCTCCACCCTGTGCTTCAAGTTCCTGGCTTTGTATTTTGTCCAGTGTAGGCCACATTTGTTTTTGATTCAACGCCATATCATCTCTTTTTTTTTTAACTTTCTATTTTAAAAATGTCCTCTTTCTTTGCTGTATTTGCGCAGTTTTTCCGCGTTTGTTTCTGATGATGCTACTATTAATGAACAAGTAACGCACCATCATCCCCGTATCCAAAGTCTCCAGTGTGAAGATTAGTATCCAACCGTTTTCTCTAACAAAACCATATTCTGTCTGATCGATCTGACTGCAGTCGTCAGTAGAGATTTTTGATACGGAATACCCTCCCTTGGTTTAAGACTGTCTCTACTTCAAGTTGTACTGGTTGAACTGACATGCCTTGATGACAACTCCAGGCTCTTGATAGGTGTTGCTATTTTTTTATTTAAATTCAAGAGACTTCATTGTTTTCATCAAGCTATTGAAATGTATCCTGTTACAAGTCTTTTCAACATCAATAAACTTGAAACAAATTTGCCATTCTGAGAACACATCCATTATGTTCCCTAGCGTGAAGATACGATCAATGCAGCGCCTGTTCTGTCTGGAGAGTGCTTGCTCCTGTCCTAGACTCGTGTCTGTAAATGGCATTGATTTCATCGAGTGACCTTCTGCAGAAAGAGTTCAAGGTGTGGATTATCGTGCCAGTGTTAGTCGCAAGTGTCGTCGGGTCTTTAGCTTGATCTAGCTGTCAAACAATATGTATCTTGACTTGCAATCTCCTTCCAGGTTTACCCAGTCTTAAATGGGTACCGGACTTTTCATTCTCAATGCGGTACTGGCGTAATGCTGACACCTTACCAAAAAATGTGCCGATGGCTAAAAGAATATACAAACTAACACAGTATTCCCTAGGTGCCAGGAAATGTGACACGTTCATTTATATCACATTCCAAACCTTGACTTAATGCCCTGAACATACAAGTCTCAATCCTTATCACAATAATCACAAGACATTTACCGATGTGTATGTCTGAGATTCTCTCTAACATGAGATAGATTTATTCTCATGTCTTGTCACATTCGTGCTACAAACAGCTTCAACATTTGACAACGATCTATTTTGAATAAGTAATTTTGTTTGAACTATCCTTCACTAGCAATCAGCAAAAACATACATTAGTCGCCTTTAATCACCTGTTCATGTGCCGAAGGTCTGTAAAATGTATGGTCACTAATACCATATTCCCTATACGCCAATTGGCGTGGCGTGTCGTAAGAGGAGACTACGGAGGTTGATCAATGGCTTGACAAGCTGCCATTGTAAAAAGTATTGTTATGGAAACAGCGCCATAGATTTTAGAGCAGTGATCTCTGCAATATGTGCCACTTTGGCACGCAAGGTTTCTGTTTCTGAGATTGTGGTTCTGCCCTATGTGCCGTCTTTCGGCTCGAAAGGACAATATATAGATAGATAGATAGATAGATAGATAGATAGATAGATAGATAGATAGACAGATAGATAGATAGATAGATAGATAGATAGATAGATAGATAGATAGGTAGGTAGGTAGGTAGATAGATAGATAGATAGATAGATAGATAGATAGATAGATAGATAGATAGATAGATAGATAGATAGATAGATAGATAGATAGATAGATAGATAGATAGATAGATAGATAGATAGATAGATAGATAGGTAGGTAGGTAGGCAGGCAGGCAGGTAGGTAGATAGATAGATAGGTAGATAGGTAGGTAGGTAGGTAGGTAGGTAGGTAGGTAGGTAGGTAGGTAGGTAGGTAGGTAGGTAGATAGATAGATAGATAGATAGATAGATAGATAGATAGATATAGATAGATAGATAGATAGATAGATAGATAGATAGATAGATAGATAGATAGATAGATAGATAGATAGAATCAAATCACCTGTTAAATAATCGCTATATAATCGATATATTTGGTATTATATTTTTAAAAAAAAATTATTCATTTTTAATTTTACATGAATCACATATTAACATACGAACTGTTATTTATAAATGTATGTACTTCTTTCATCATATACTTGGGGAGGACTTAGCTGGTATGTGTGATGCTTTATCATGACCTCTTAAAGATGTTGAACATTTCATTGTTGTATTGTTGATGTTCTTTGTTTCTGAGTCTTTGCTCAACGATCATTTCATGTGCAATATTTTGTTCAGTGCAATTTTTTTAATTATTAAATTTGGTAAAACAAATACAATCACGAGTTGTATATTTTGTTACAAATATTACTATTGTATGTGATTGCCTTTGTTTTGTTTACATGCAGTTGGACGTTGTTTGTTGCTGATTGTCAGTATAAACTGGCATACGCAAATTTGACAGCAACTTTTTTCTATACAAAGAAATTGCGTGGCCTAGTAGCAAGTGAATAGACACGCTTGACTGCTGACTCATGCAGCTCCCATGTTACACCTGACAACTGGATAGACACAATGACGTCACTACATCAAGAGAAAGCGGCTCCATTGAAAAAAAAATGACGGGTACAGATTATGACCTTGCAGTGCCGTCTCAACATCAAAGGTTGGCCATTTGATCGTCTGTCTTCATGACACACTTTACCGTTGATTCCAAGATCACTTCAGAATGTTATCAATGAATAGTTCTAAGACCGCTTCAGAATATTATCAATGATTAATTCCAAGATAGCTTCAGAATGTTATCAATGATTAATTCCAAGATAACTTCAGAATGTTATCAATGATTAATTCCAAGATAACTTCAGAATATTATCAATGATTAATTCCAAGATAACTTCAGAATATTATCAATGATTAATTCCAAGATAGCTTCATAATGTTATCAATGATTAATTCTCTCTCTCTCTGCGATCAAGACTCAATCAGAGTAGGATTCCAGACTCTCTCATGATGTCAGCTGTCTGTTTAAGCGATGCGATCGCCCCATATAGTTTCTCTTCCAGGGAGGTGGGTGTGGACCACATTGCTCTTCTCAGGTCTGTGTACTGGGGCAATCCTGTAGAACATGATTAATTATAAGATTACTTCAGAATTTTATCAATGATTAATTCCAACATCACTAAAGAATGTTATCAATGGTTGATTTCAAGATCACTTCAGAATGTTATCACGATTCATTCTAAGATCATTTCAGAATGTTATCAATTATTGATTCCAAGATCACTTCAGAATGTTATCACTGATTGATTCCAAGGTCACTTCTGAATTGTCATCATAGATTCCAAGATCACTTCATATGTTATCAATTTCTTGTTGCAAGATCGCTTCAAAATGTTATCAATGGTTGATTTCAAGATTACGTCATAACGTTATCGTGCTTGATTCGAAAACACTTCACAATGTTATCAATGATTGATTTGAAGACCACTTCAGAATGTTATCATGGTTGATACTAAAGTCACTTCAGAATAGTATTAGTGATTGATTGGAAGATCACTTCAGAATGTTATCATCGTTAATTCCAAGATCACTTCAGAACGTTATCAATGGGTAATTCCAATATCACCTCTGAATATTATCACGACTCATTCTAAGATCACTTCAGAACGTTATCAATGGGTAATTCCAATATCACCTCTGAATATTATCACGACTCATTCTAAGATCACTTCAGAATGTTATCAATGATTGACTCCAAGATCACTTCTGAAATATATCAGTGATAAACTCAGCATGTTATTGTTTTACGCTTCTACAAGATTTACTTTCTCCTGCCAGAACTGCACTTACATTTTTTCTATTTAATTCCAAAGAGCCTGTTGGCGCTGTGGTTAGTTCACTCGCCCTCAGATCTGAAAGTTCGTGATTCAAATACCAGTTGAGGCAATTGTTTTTATTTGAACTTTAATAGGCTCTCGAAGCTCAGCCACACAGGCATTAGAGGTTTTGTTTTGGGAGAAAAGGAACGAGGAAGATGAACGAGGAAAAGGAACGAGGAAAAGGAACGAGGAAAAGGAACGAGGAAGAGGAACGAGGAAAAGGAACGAGGAACAGTAACGAGGAAAAGAAACGAGGAAGAGGAACGAGGAAAAGGAACGAGGAAGAGGAACGAGGAAAAGGAACGAGGAAAAGGAACGAGGAAGAGGAACGAGGAAAAGGAACGAGGAAAAGGAACGAGGAAAAGGAACGAGGAAAAGGAACGAGGAAAAGGAGCGAGGAAGAGGAACGAGGAAAAGGAACGAGGAAGAGGAACGAGGAAAAGGAACGAGGAAGAGGAACGAGGAAAAGGAACGAGGAAGAGGAACGAGGAAAAGGAACGAGGAAGAAGAACGAGGAAAAGGAACGAGAAAGAGGAACGAGGAAAAGGATCGAGGAAGAGGAACGAGGAAAAGGAACGAGGAAAAGGAACGAGGAAAAGGAACGAGGAAAAGGAACGAGGAAAAGGAACGAGGAAAAGGAACGAGGAAGAGGAACGAGGAAAAGGAACGAGGAAAAGGAACGAGGAAAAGGAACGAGGAAAAGGAACGAGGAAGAGGAACGAGGAAAAGGAACGAGGAAGAGGAACGAGGAAAAGGAACGAGGAAAAGGAACGAGGAAAAGGAACGAGGAAAAGGAACGAGGAAAAGGAACGAGGAAAGGAACGAGGAAAAGGAACGAGAAAAAGGAACGAGGAAAAGGAACGAGGAAAAGGAACGAGGAAAAGGAACGAGGAAAAGGAACGAGGAAGAGGAACGAGGAAAAGGAACGAGGAAAGGAACGAGGAAAAGGAACGAGGAAAAGGAACGAGGAAAGGAACGAGGAAAAGGAACGAGGAAAAGGAACGAGGAAAAGGAACGAGGAAAAGGAACGAGGAAAAGGAACGAGGAAAGGAACGAGGAAAAGGAACGACGAAAAGGAACGAGGAAGAGGAACGAGGAAAAGGAACGAGGAAAGGAACCAGGAAAAGGAACGAGGAAAAGGAACGAGGAAGAGGAACGAGGAAAAGGAACGAGGAAAAGGAACGAGGAAGAGGAACGAGGAAAAGGAACGAGGAAAGGAACGAGGAAAAGGAACGAGGAAAAGAAACGATGAAAGGAACGAGGGAGAGGAACGAGGAAAAGGAACGAGGAAAGGAACGAGGGAGAGGAACGAGGAAAAGGAACGAGGAAGAGGAACGAGGAAAAGGAACGAGGAAAAGGAACGAGGAAAAGGAACGAGGAAAAGGAACGAGGAAAAGGAGCGAGGAAGAGGAACGAGGAAAAGGAACGAGGAAGAGGAACGAGGAAAAGGAACGAGGAAGAGGAACGAGGAAAAGGAACGAGGAAGAGGAACGAGGAAAAGGAACGAGGAAGAAGAACGAGGAAAAGGAACGAGGAAGAGGAACGAGGAAAGGAACGAGGAAGAGGAACGAGGAAAAGGAACGAGGAAAAGGAACGAGGAAAAGGAACGAGGAAAAGGAACGAGGAAAAGGAACGAGGAAAAGGAACGAGGAAGAGGAACGAGGAAAAGGAACGAGGAAAAGGAACGAGGAAAAGGAACGAGGAAAAGGAACGAGGAAGAGGAACGAGGAAAAGGAACGAGGAAGAGGAACGAGGAAAAGGAACGAGGAAAAGGAACGAGGAAAAGGAACGAGGAAAAGGAACGAGGAAAAGGAACGAGGAAGAGGAACGAGGAAAGGAACGAGGAAAAGGAACGAGAAAAAGGAACGAGGAAAAGGAACGAGGAAAAGGAACGAGGAAAAGGAACGAGGAAGAGGAACGAGGAAAAGGAACGAGGAAAGGAACGAGGAAAAGGAACGAGGAAAAGGAACGAGGAAAGGAACGAGGAAAAGGAACGAGGAAAAGGAACGAGGAAAAGGAACGAGGAAAAGGAACGAGGAAAAGGAACGAGGAAAGGAACGAGGAAAAGGAACGACGAAAAGGAACGAGGAAGAGGAACGAGGAAAAGGAACGAGGAAAGGAACCAGGAAAAGGAACGAGGAAAAGGAACGAGGAAGAGGAACGAGGAAAAGGAACGAGGAAAAGGAACGAGGAAGAGGAACGAGGAAAAGGAACGAGGAAAGGAACGAGGAAAAGGAACGAGGAAAAGAAACGATGAAAGGAACGAGGGAGAGGAACGAGGAAAAGGAACGAGGAAAGGAACGAGGGAGAGGAACGAGGAAAAGGAACGAGGAAAGGAACGAGGAAAGGAACGAGGAAAGGAACGAGGGAGAGGAACGAGGAAAAGGAACGAGGAAAGGAACGAGGGAGAGGAACGAGGAAAAGGAACGAGGAAAGGAACGAAGGAGAGGAACGAGGAAAAGGAACGAGGAAAAGGAACGAGGAAAAGGAACGAGGAAGAGGAACGAGGAAAAGGAACGAGGAAAAGGAACGAGGAAAAGGAACGAGGAAGAGGAACGAGGAAAAGGAACGAGGAAGAGGAACGAGGAAAAGGAACGAGGAAGAGGAACGAGGAAAAGGAACGAGGAAAAGGAACGAGGAAAAGGAACGAGGAAAAGGAACGAGGAAAAGGAACGAGGAAGAGGAACGAGGAAAAGGAACGAGGAAGAGGAACGAGGAAAAGGAACGAGGAAGAGGAACGAGGAAAAGGAACGAGGAAGAGGAACGAGGAAAAGGAACGAGGAAAGGAACGAGGAAAAGGAACGAGGAAGAGGAACGAGAAAAAGGAACGAGGAAAAGGAACGAGGAAGAGGAACGAGGAAAAGGAACGAGGAAGAGGAACGAGGAAGAGGAACGAGGAAAGGAACGAGGAAGAGGAACGAGGAAAGGAACGAGGGAGAGGAACGAGGAAAAGGAACGAGGGAGAGGAACGAGGAAAAGGAACGAGGGAGAGGAACGAGGAAAAGGAACGAGGAAAAGGAACGAGGAAAAGGAACGAGGGAGAGGAACGAGGAAAAGGAACGAGGGAGAGGAACGAGGAAAAGGAACGAGGGAGAGAAACGAGGAAAAGGATCGAGGAAGAGGAACGAGGAAGAGGAACGAGGAAAGGAACTAGAAAAAGGAACGAGGAAAGGAACGAGGAAAGGAACGAGGGAGAGGAACGAGGAAAAGGAACGAGGGAGAGGAACGAGGAAAAGGAACGAGGAAAAGGAACGAGGAAATGGAATGAAGGAGAGGAACGAGGAAAAGGAACGAGGGAGAGGAACGAGGAAAAGGAATGAGGGAGAGGAACGAGGAAAAGGAACGAGGGAGAGGAACGAGGAAAAGGAACGAGGGAGAGGAACGAGGAAGAGGAACGAGGAAAAGGAACGAGGGAGAGGAACGAGGAAGAGGAACGAGGAAAAGGAGCGAGGAAAGGAACGAGGAAAATGAATGAGGAAAATGAATGAGGAAAAGGAACGAGGAAAAGGAACGAGGAAAAGGAACGAGAAAAAGGAACGAGGAAAAGGAACGAGAAAAAGGAACGAGGAAAAGGAACGAGGAAAAGGAACGAGGAAAGGAACGAGAAAAAGGAACGAGGAAAAGGAACGAGGAAAAGGAACGAGAAAAAGGAACGAAGAAGAGGAACGAGGAGAAGGAATTGGCAACCCATCTCATGAAGCAGAGGCTTACAACGACGCCATTAATACCTCGTTACCGAACTGCGATTACTGCGGGGTTGCTTTAGTCGTATCATCATTTAATTTCAGTTCAAAACTGTCCTTGTTGTTATTTTGTCTTTCCATCTAATTTATCATTTGACCCCACTACGAAAGTACAGTTGTCGTCCCTGTTGCCTTATTCAACGTCCATGCATTATTCCACTCAAGAGTGGTCCATGGACACATGACTTTTAAGCGCAAGACACAGACAAATACGTCACTTAAGCTCTCGCATATGCACCGTTTTTAAAATGCTTGCACACAGCATTTCCTTTCGCGCATTTATTTTGCAAAAATCAAAAAGTACTGCGAGACAGCAGAAGTAAGAAAGTACTGTGATACAGCAAAAGAAAGAAAGTACTGCGAAATCGCAGAAATCGGAAAGTAAAGCGTGTAAGCACAAGTAAGAAAGTACAGCATGTCAACAGAAGTCAGAAAGTACAGCGTGTCAGCAGAAGTCAGAAAGTACTGTGAAACAGCAGAAGTTAGAGAATACAGCGTGTCAGCAGAAGTAAGAAAGTAGAGCATGCCAGCAGAAGTCAGAAAGTACCATACAGCACGTTCAGACCTCATCCCCTATACAACATCCCTTAGACAACATCCCCCAGACAGAGCCATCAGACCTCATCCCCTAGACAACATCCTCCAAACATCTCTCAGACAGCAGCCTCAGACCTCATCCACTAGACAACATCCCCCAGACAGCACCCTCAGACCTCATCCCCTAGAGAACATCCCCCGGACAGCACCCTCAGACCTTATCCCCTAGATAACATCCCCCAGAAAGCATGAACAGACCTCATCCCCAAGACAACACCCCCCCCCCCAGACAGCACCCTCAGACCTTATCCCTCAGACAACATCTCCCAGACTGCACCCTCAGACATTATCCCCCAGACAACATCCCCTAGACGGCACCCTCAACCCTTATCCCCCCAGACAACATCCCCCAGACAGCACACTCAGACCTCATCCCACACATATAACATCCCCCACCCTCAGACCTTATTCCATAGACAACATCCCCCAGACAACACACACAGACCTCATCCCCCAGACAACATCCCTCAGACAATATCTCCCAGACAGCACACTTATACTTCATCCCTTAGACAACATCCCCCAGACAGCATCATCAGCTCACATCCCCTAAACAACATCTCCCAGACAGCACCTTCAGACCGCATTCCCCAGAAAACTTTGGCCTAGAAAACAACCTCCAGACAGCACCATTAGACATAATTCCCTAGTCAGCATGCCACAGGACTTATCCCCCAGGAAACATCCCCAAGACAGAACACTCAGACCTTATCCCCCAGTCAACATCCCCCAGACAACATCCCCCAGACAGCACCTTTCAACCTCTTCCCATAGACAGCACCCTCAGACCTCATACCCTAGACATCATTCCCCAAACAACATCTCTCAGACAGCACCATCAGACTTCATCCAGTAGACAACATCCCCCAGACAGCACCGTCAGACCACATCCCCTAGACAACATCCCCCAGACAGCACCTTCAGACCACATCCCCTAGACAATATACCCCAGACTGCACCATCAGACTTCATGCCCTAGACAACCACCCCCAGAAAACATTCCCCAGACATCATCTCCTAGAAAACATCTCCCAGACAGCACCATCAGACTTCATCCCCTAGACAACATCCCCCAGACAACATCACTCAGACAACATCCCCTAGACAACATCCCCCAGACAGCACCTTTCAACCTCTTCCCCTAGACAACATCCCAAATACAACATCCCATAGACAGCGCCCTCAGACCTCATCCCCTAGACATCATCCCCTAAACAACATCTCCCAGACAGCACCATCAGACTTCATCCCGTAGACAACATCCCCCAGACAGCACCCTCAGACCTCATCCCCTAGACAACATCCCCCAGAAGCACCTTCAAACCACGTCCCCTAAACAATATCCCCCAGACAGCACCTTCAGACCACATCCCCTAAACAATATCCCCCAGATTGCACCCTCAAACCTAATCCCCTAGACAACATCCCCCAGACAGCACCATCAGACTTCATTCACTAGACAACATCCCCCAGACAACATCTCCCAGAAAACATCTTCCAGACAGTACCATCAGACTTCATCCCCTAGACAACATCCCCAAGACAACATCCCCCAGACAAAACCTCCCAGACAGCACCATCAGACTTCATGCCCTAGACAACCGCCCCCAGACAACATCCACCAGACATCATCTCCCAGAAAACATCTCCCAAACAGCACCATCAGACTTCATCCCCTAGACAACATCTCCCAGACAACATCACCCAGACAACATCCTCCGGACAACATATCCCAGAAAACATCTCACACACAGCACAATCAGACTTCATCCCCTAGACAACCACCACCAGACAACATCTCCCAGACATAATCCCACAGACAACATCACCCAGACAGCACCATCAGACTTCATCCCCTAGACAACATCCCCTAGACAACATCCCCCAGACAACATCTCCCAGACAACACCATCAGACCTCATTCCCTAGACAACCACCCCCAGACAGCAACATCAGACCTTATCAATTATACAACAGCCCCCAGATAGCACCATCAGACCTCATCTTCTAGACAACAGACCCCAGACAGCACCATCAGACCCCATCACCTAGACAAGAGCCCCCAGAGAGCACCCTCAAACATCATTCCCTAGACAACAACCCCAGATAACATCCCCCCGACAGCACCACCAGACCTCATCCCTTAAAACTCATCCCTTAGACAACAGCCCCCAGACAGCACCATCAGACCTCATCCCCAAGACAACCACCCCCAGACAGCACCATCAGACCTTATCACCTAGACAAGATCCCGCAGACAGCACCCTCAGACATTATCCCCAGACAACATCTTCCAGACAACATCCCCAAGACAGCACTATCAGATTGCATCCCCCAGACAACATCCCCCATAAAACATCCCCTAGACAACATCTCTCCAGACAGCACCTTCAGACATCATCCCCTAGACAACATCCCCCAGATATCATCCCCTAGACAATATCCCCTAGACAGCACCATCAAGCCTCATCCACAAGACAACATCCACCAGATAATATCCCCCAGACAACGCAGTCAGACCTCATCTCATAGACAACATCCCAATGACAACATCTCCCAGCCAGCACCCTCAGACCTTATCCCCCAGCCAACTTCCCCGAGATAGCACCCTCAGCCTAATGCCCAGGAACACATCCCCCAGACAACATCCCCTAGATAACATCCACCAGACAGCACCTTTAGACCTCATTCCCTATACAACATCACCGACACAACATCCCTTAGACAACATCCCCCAGACAACATCCCCCAGACAACAACCTCAGATCTCATCCCCTAGACAACATCCCCCAGACAACATTTCCCAGGCAGCACCCTCAGACCTCATCCCCTAGACAACATCTCCCAGACAGCAACATCAGACCTCATCCCCTAGACAACATCCCACGGACAACACATTCAGACCTTATCTCCTAGAGAACATCCGCCAGACACCACCCTCAGATATCATCCCCTAGATAATATCCCACAGATAGCAATCGGAAACCTCATCCCCTAGACATCATCCCCCAGGCAGCACCATCAGAACTCATCCCTCAGACAACATCCCCCCAGACAGCACCCACAGACCTTATCGACCAGATAACAACCCCCAGACAGCACCATCTGCCTTATCTCTCAGAAAACATCTATCAAAAAACATCTCTCAGACATCACCCTCAGAAATTATCCCCCAGACAACATTCCTCAGACAAAATCTCCCAGACAGCACACTTAGACCTCATCCCTTAGACAACATTGCCCAGATAGCACCATCAGTTCTCATCCCCTAAACAACATCTCCCAGACAGCATACTCTGAACTCATCCCTCATACAACATCCCCCAGACAGCACCCTTAGACATCATCCCCCAGATAACATCCTCCAGACAACATCCACTAGACAACATCCCCAAAGACAGCACCCTCAGACCTCATCCCCTGGACATCCCCCAGGCAGCACCACCATCAAGCCTCATCCCCTAGACAACATCCCCGAGGCAGCACTAACATCAAACCTCATCCCCTAGACAACATCCCAAAGGCACCACCACCATCAAACCTCATCCCCTAGACAACATCCCCCAGACAGCACCCTTTGACCTCATCCCTTAGACAACATCCTCCAGGTACCACCATCAGACCTCATCCCCCAGACAACAATCCACTGGCAGCACCACCATCAAACCTGATCCCCTAGACAACATCGCCCAGACATCACCCTCAGACCTCATCCCCTAGACAACATCTCCCAGACATCACCCTCAGACCTCATCCCCTAGTCAACATCCCCCAGACAGCACCCTCAGACCTTATCCCCTAGACAACATCTCCCAGACATCACCCTCAGACCTCATCCCCTAGTCAACATCCCCCAGACGACACCCTCAGACCTCATCACCTAGACATCCCCCAGACTGCACCACAATCAGACCTCATCCCCTAGACAACATCCCCCAGACATCACCCTCAGACCTCATCACCTAGACAACATCCCCCAGACAGCACCCTCAGACCTCATCCCCTAGACAACATCCCCCAGACTGCACCACAATCAGACCTCATCCCCCAAACAACATCCCCCAGTTAGCACCCTCAGACCGCATCCCCTAGACAACATCCCCCAGACAGCACAATCAGACCTCATCCCCTAGACTACTTCCCCCAGACAGCACCCTCAGACCTCATCACCTAGACATCCCCCAGACTGCACCACAATCAGACCTCATCCCCTAGACAACATCCCCCAGACATCACCCTCAGACCTCATCACCTAGACAACATCCCCCAGACAGCACCCTCAGACCTCATCCCCTAGACAACATCCCCCAGACTGCACCACAATCAGACCTCATCCCCCAAACAACATCCCCCAGTTAGCACCCTCAGACCGCATCCCCTAGACAACATCCCCCAGACAGCACAATCAGACCTCATCCCCTAGACTACTTCCCCAGACAGCACCCTCAGACCTCATCCCCTAGACAACATCCCCCAGACATCACCCTCAGACCTCATCACCTAGACAACATCCCCCAGACTGCACCACAATCAGACCTCATCCCCTAGACTACTTCCCCCAGACAGCACCCTCAGACCTCATCCCCTAGACAACATCCCCCAGACAGCACCCTCAGACCTCATCCCCTAGACAACATTCCCCAGACGACACCCTCAGACCTCATCACCTAGACAACATCCCCCAGACTGCACCACAATCAGACCTCATCCCCTAGACAACATCCCCCAGACAGCACCCTCAGACCTCATCCCCTAGACAACATCCCCCAGACTGCACCACAATCAGACCTCATCCCCTAGACAACATCCCCCAGACAGCACCCTCAGACCTCATCCCCTAGACAACATCCCCCAGACTGCACCACAATCAGACCTCATCCCCCAAACAACATCCCCCAGTTAGCACCCTCAGACCGCATCCCCTAGACAACATCCCCCAGACAGCACAATCAGACCTCATCCCCTAGACAACATCCCCCAGACTGCACCACAATCAGACCTCATCTCCCAAACAACATCCCCCAGTTAGCACCCTCAGACCGCATCCCCTAGACAACATCCCCCAGACAGCACCCTCAGACCTCATCCCCTAGACAACATCCCCCAGACTGCACCACAATCAGACCTCATCCCCCAAACAACATCCCCCCGGCAGCACCACCATTAAACCTCATTCCCATGACATCCCCGAGGCAGCACTGTCATCAAACCTCATCCTCTAGACAATATCCCCCAGACAACATCCACCAGACAGCACAATCAGACCTCATCCCCTAGACTACTTCCCCCAGACAGCACCCTCAGACCTCATCCCCTAGACAACATCCCCCCCGGCAGCACCACCATCAAACCTCATTCCCAAGACAACATCCCCGAGGCAGCACCACCATCAAACCTTATCCCCTAGAAAACATCCCCCAGACAACATCCACCAGACAACATCCACCAGACAACATCCACCAGACAACATCCACCTGACAACATCCCCCAGACAGCACCACCATCAAACCTCATCCTCTAGTCAACATCTCCCAGACAGAACCCTCAGACCTCATTCCCCAAACAACATCCCCCAGACATCACCCTCAGACCTCATCACCTAGACAACATCCCCCAGACTGCACCACAATCAGACCTCATCCCCTAGACTACTTCCCCCAGACAGCACCCTCAGACCTCATCCCCTAGACAACATCCCCCAGACAGCACCCTCAGACCTCATCCCCTAGACAACATTCCCCAGACGACACCCTCAGACCTCATCAACTAGACAACATCCCCCAGACTGCACCACAATCAGACCTCATCCCCTAGACAACATCCCCCAGACAGCACCCTCAGACCTCATCCCCTAGACAACATCCCCCAGACTGCACCACAATCAGACCTCATCCCCTAGACAACATCCCCCAGACAGCACCCTCAGACCTCATCCCCTAGACAACATCCCCCAGACTGCACCACAATCAGACCTCATCCCCAAACAACATCCCCCAGTTAGCACCCTCAGACCGCATCCCCTAGACAACATCCCCCAGACAGCACAATCAGACCTCATCCCCTAGACAACATCCCCCAGACTGCACCACAATCAGACCTCATCCCCCAAACAACATCCCCCAGTTAGCACCCTCAGACTGCATCCCCTAGACAACATCCCCCAGACAGCACCCTCAGACCTCATCCCCTAGACAACATCCCCCAGACTGCACCACAATCAGACCTCATCCCCCAAACAACATCCCCCCCGGCAGCACCACCATCAAACCTCATTCCCAAGACAACATCCCCGAGGCAGCACTGCCATCAAACCTCATCCTCTAGACAATATCCCCCAGACAACATCCACCAGACAGCACAATCAGACCTCATCCCCTAGACTACTTCCCCCAGACAGCACCCTCAGACCTCATCCCCTAGACAACATCCCCCCCGGCAGCACCACCATCAAACCTCATTCCCAAGACAACATCCCCGAGGCAGCACCACCATCAAACCTCATCCCCTAGAAAACATCCCCCAGACAACATCCACCAGACAACATCCACCAGACAACATCCACCAGACAACATCCACCTGACAACATCCCACAGACAGCACCACCATCAAACCTCATCCTCTAGTCAACATCTCCCAGACAGAACCCTCAGACCTCATTCCCCAAACAACATCCCCCAGACAGCACCCTCAGACCTCATCACCTAGACAACTTCCCCCAGACAGCACCCTCAGGCCTCATCCCTCAGACAACACCCTGAGACCTCATTCCCCAAACAACATCCCCCAGACAGCACCCTCAGACCTCATCACCCAAACAACATCCCCCAGACAGCACCCTCAGGCCTCATCCCTCAGACAGCACCCTCAGACCTCATCACCCAAACAACATCCCCCAGACAGCACCCTCAGGCCTCATCCCTCAGACAGCATACTCTGGACAACAGTCAGAACTGGAGAACAATAGACTTGTCTAGTAGATCGATAAACAGCAACAAGAAGCAACGAAAACTTTAGAACAGTTGATGTGTCCAGCAGTTCGCAAATAGCAACAAGAAGCAACGAAAACTTTAGAACAGTTGATGTGTCCAGCAGTTCGCAAATAGCAACAAGAAGGAACGGAAACTGGAGAGCAGTTGAAGCTCCGACTCACAAAATCGCGGGACAGATAAAATCAAAGTCGTGTGACCTATCCTATGTTTGAAACAAAAATTGCTGCTTTTACTGTGTTGTCATAAAAGAAGGTTAATTAAAATTGTGTGAATACATCACGTGTTCTAATGTGTGTGTGATTAAAGCAAGTCTGGGTAGATAGCTTTTGTTCTCCATTATGGCGGTTCTAAATCTCGTAGGAAGGTGTTTGTGCTTTATGTATTTTACTTTACGCCTTTTTTTTTCATATTGTATATGGAAGGCCGTTGCTCGTGACGGAAACTGCATGTTTTTGGTGCCCTATTATAGGGGCTGTTGCCGCTCAAGTGGATGGTTTTATTTTACATTTCTTGCATGGCATGTTCAAGGTCAGAGGAGGAAAATACAAAAAAAAAGAAGAAAGAAGAAATAAAGGCGGAGGAGAAGAAGAAAAAAAGAAGACGAGGAAGCGCAGAAAAAGAAGGAGGAGAACATAAAAGGAAGAAAGATAGAGGAGTTGGTGAAGAAGAAGAAGAAAAAAGAAGGTGAAAAAGACAAGGAAAATACAAAGAAGAAGAAAATAAATGAAGAAAAAAAAAGAAAATTAATGAGAGAAAGAAAAGAACGGGAAGAAGGGAAAATAATAATAAAACTCCAGAAATGGACAAGACTTGTGTACTATGAATAATTTGGCATATAATTTCAGTGCCTTACATATTTAATTCGTGGTAGACTTAACTCACATGACTTTTAGCACAGAGACAGATGAAGACTAATCGTCCATGCGCTGAGAATCGTGGACGCTTTATTTTGAACTGAACCCTCCAAGTGAACCAGCACAGCGGTAAGGCGTCACAGCCGTTTCGTTATGAAACTTCTCCTCAGCGCTGGGCCACCCGCTGTAAGTGAGACTGAAGACTTCAAGAGATTAACAAGCAGAAATGTGTTTTTTATTTTATTAGACAACATGGGCGGAGACGATGACAAATGTTGGTTACGATAAAACAAATAATAAAAGTAATACCACGTCTGGACAGGTGCACAGGCATGACGTATAGTGGGAAAGAACTATTTAAACTTTCTGGACAAGAAATGATAAAAATACAGGTAAAACAAGTTACCTGGAATGAGATTTTGTGGTTGGAAATAGGCTTGTGTTTGTACTTGCGTAGATATGAATATTCATGAAGTGAAAGGAAATGTACTGAGAAAATATAGGACCAACAATAAATCTTTCAGACGAATATGGGAGTTTATATTGTGTACGATATACGGCTGAGATATCTATCTATCTATCTATCTATCTATCTATCTATCTATCTATCTATCTATCTATCTATCTATCTATCTATCTATCTATCTATCTATCTATCTATCTATCTATCTATCTATCTATCTATCTATCTATCTATCTATCTATCCATCCATCCATCCATCCATCCATCCATCCATCCATCCATCCATCCATCCGTCCGTCCGTCCGTCCGTCCGTCCGTCCGTCCGTCCGTCCGTCCGTCCGTCCGTCCGTCTGTCTTTCTGTTAATCTTTCTATATGTATGTCTGTCTGTCTGTTTCTGCCTGTGCCACAAGGGACGTAAATTGTTAACTCTCCTACGATCTTTGCTGTTAGACTTTCTATATAGCCCACAATGTATCTGACCACACGTTCACACATTAACATTAACTTATTACATATCAAACCCGACTCGTCTTGGTAAGAGAGTCGTTGTCGTCTTATTGATTTTCTTTGGTGTTTTCAAGGTTTACCATTTTTTTGTCTGTTTCCCATTCTACATTGCCGATTTGTGCTCATCCTTTTTTCTCGCTGATGTGTGATATTGTTGGACGTATATCCACTCCCGTATATTCCCGTGTGTTACCGGGGCCTCGTTATGAGGGAAGTAAAGAATAGTGAAACTGTGACCTTCCAGGCATGTCGTAAGAGGCGACTAAGGAAATTGTTCGATGGCTTGACAAGCTGTCATTGTAAAAAGTATTGTTATGGAAACATCGCCATATATTTTAGAGCAATATCTCTGCAATATGTGCCATTTTGGCACGCAAGGTTTCTGTTTTTGAGATTGTGGTTCTGCCCTATGAGCCGTCTTCGGCTCGAAAGGACAATAGACAGATAGATAGATATCCGTCCAGCGAAAGTCTTGCAATCATCCAATAAGAGGTGACATGAAACACATTAATTCTATACAAATCCTGGATATGCTGCAGAACTAACAAAAGCATCGTAGAAGAATTGGAATTAAATAAAAACTGTTTACTGAAATGAATTAAAAGAAGGAAAACGCTCACATGTTGTACTGATATTGAAAGAACAGTAAGAAAGGGTATAGGTTCTAGAAAACGTAGAAGGAGGCGATCTAGAGAGCAATGAGACTAAAATATCAACGGCTCGGACATGGTACTTGATATAATATATGGAGGCAGATGGATGTACAGCGACAGATGTTTGTAGTGTAAAGTGACATAAACTTGTAATGTAAAGTGACATAAACTTGTAGTGTAAAGTGACATAAACTTGTAGTGTAAAGTGGCATAAACTTGTAGTGTAAAGTGGCATAAACTTGTAGTGTAAAGTGACATAAACTTGTAGTGTAAAGTGACATAAACTTGTAGTGTAAAGTGGCATAAACTTGTAGTGTAAAGTGGCATAAACTTGTAGTGTAAAGTGACATAAACTTGTAGTGTAAATTGGCATAAACTTGTAGTGTAAAGTGACATAAACTTGTAGTGTAAAGTGACATAAACTTGTAGTGTAAAGTGGCATAAACTTGTAGTATAAAGTGACATAAACTGGTAGTGTAAAGTGACATAAACTGGTAGTGTAAAGTAACATAAACTGGTAGTGTAAAGTGACATAAACTGGTAGTGTAAAGTGACATAAACTTGTAGTGTAAAGTGACATAAACTTGTAGTGTAAAGTGACATAAACTTGTAGTGTAAAGTGACATAAACTTGTAGTGTAAAGTGACATAAACTTGTAGTGTAAAGTGACATAAACTGGTAGTGTAAAGTGACATAAACTTGTAGTGTAAAGTGACATAAACTTGTAGTGTAAAGTGGCATAAACTTGTAGTATAAAGTGACAGCAGTTTGTAGTGTAAAGTGACAGGAGATTGTAGTGTAAAGTGACAGGTGTTTTTAGTGTAAAGTGACATAAACTGCTGGTGTAAAGTGGCATAAACTGGTAGTGTAAAGTGGCATTCATTGGTAGTGTACAGTGACATAAACTTGTAGTGTAATGGGACATAAACTGGTAGGGTAAAGTGACATAAAAATGGTAGTGTAAAGTGACATTAACTGGTAGTGTAAAGTGACATAAACTGGTAGTGTAAAGTGGCATAAACTGGTAGTGTAAAGTGACATAAATTTGTAGTGTAAAGTGACAGACTGGTAATGTAAAGTGACATAAACTTGTAGTATAAAGTGATATAAACTGGTAATATAAAGTGACACAAACTTGTAGTGTAAAAAGTGACCGAATTTTGTAGTGTAAAGTGACATAATCTGGTAGTGTAAAGTGACATAAACTTGTAGTTTAAAGTGACATTAACTTGTAGGGTGAAGTGACAAAACTTGTAGTGTAAAGGTACATAAACTTTAGTGTAAAGTGACCAGAAACTTGTAGTGTAACCACAGATTTCTAATATCAAATATTTGGTTCTTATAATTGTTCCTAATATGTGCTGTAAATTTATATTTTTTTATTTGTTATCTGTAATTAATTTGTGTACGTATTTTTGTGTAAGAACCCACACCTCTAATGTTGTAAGTATTCCTTCACTCTGCTTCTCTGCCATTTATTCATGTCTACAAGGCAACAGCTGTTCCCATTGTTCTACAAGACTCATTTTCTTGTTCTCCGATTATTCTTAAGCAAGACTAATTTCATAGCTTTCGAAAGGGAGTGGAGTTATCTGCCCTCTTATCATAAATATTGAAATGTTTTTATTCCACTCGGATTACCTCCCGCTTGGTTTTTATATCAGTGGAAACACAAACTTAGTGCTTCTAAAATGTGTTTGGCTGCTACGCAACGTGTTCATGCATCTGTTGACATTTGTCATTGGGCTCCATTGACATTTGATAACGTAGGCTATGACACTAGGGTTAGACACGGACTCTGTTGCCAGATGCAGTTTTAATGCCCTGTCTACGTCGACCAAAAAACCAGAGCAAATAGTGCCAGATATGTTTTTATGACCACACTCCGGCTGTTGGGCTCAAGTGATATGATTTGCCTAATGGTAAATGAATTGGCTAAAAAAAATGTAGCCAAAAGCCAATGAAAGTCCTTATTGCTTTTTCCGAAAGTAACATTTAAAAACGCCCCTCTCTTATCTTGATCTCGATATAAGGCTAACAAGTGAAGCTTTGGTATGTGTTTAATTTATGTGTGAATTCTTTATGTGACAGGCTATAGTGGGTCATAATTTATGTTATATTGCATGTGTGTGTGTGTGTGGCACCTAATTTGAAAAACGTTCAGGACTACGCGACTACAGATCTATGTGCACTGAACAATCAAAGACTAAAAGGGAAATAACGCTGAGCACTTGACGTAAAGAACTTTGACACTTCCTGCATCTATAAAGACATTTACCACAAGACCTATAAACGTGGTAACCGTCGTGTCGCACATTTCTTTTCTCGACAAGTGCTGTAACTCTAATTCACTCACACGTGAACACACAACAATGGGTATCTCGAAGCTCAAGTGACTCGTGCATGAATCCACTGGTTTCAGTCATGTACATGTGGCTGCCACCGTAGTTTACAAACACTTACTGTACATGTGGATGCCACCGTAGTTTACAAACACTTACTGTACATGTGGCTGCCAACGTAACTTACAAACACTTACTGTACATGTGGATGCCACCGTAGTTTACAAACACTTACTGTACATGTGGCTGCCACCGTAATTTACTAACACTTACTGTACATGTGGCTGCCACCGTAATTTACTAACACTTACTGTACATGTGGCTGCCACCGTAATTTACTAACACTTACTGTACATGTGGCTGCCACCATAGTTTACAAACACTTACTGTACATGTGGCTGCCACCGTAATTTACAAACACTTACTATACATGTGGATGCCACCGTAGTTTACAAACACTTACTGTACATGTGGCTGCCACCGTAATTTACAAACACTTACTGTACATGTGGCTGCCACCGTAATTTACTAACACTTACTGTACATGTGGCTGCCACCATAGTTTACAAACACTTACTGTACATGTGGCTGCCACCGTAATTTGCAAACACTTACTGTACATGTGGATGCCACCGTAGTTTACAAACACTTACTGTACATGTGGCTGCCACCGTAATTTATAAACACTTACTGTACATGTGGATGCCACCGTAATTTACAAACACTTACTGTACATGTGGATGCCACCGTAATTTGCAAACACTTACTGTACATGTGGATGCCACCGTAGTTTACAAACACTTACTGTACATGTGGATGCCACCGTAGTTTACAAACACTTACTGTACATGTGGCTGCCACCGTAATTTGCAAACACTTACTGTACATGTGGATGCCACCGTAGTTTACAAACACTTACTGTACATGTGGATGCCACCGTAGTTTACAAACACTTACTGTACATGTGGATGCCACCGTAGTTTACAAACACTTACTGTACATGTGGATGCCACCGTAGTTTACAAACACTTACTGTACATGTGGCTGCCACCATAGTTTACAAACACATACTGACCATGCGTCTCCGGGAAAAAAAGTGGTTGAATAAAGAGATATTTTCTGTTTTCGTCTCACAAATTGTGCAAGCTGATATTGTTTGATATCACTTTGATGATGATGACCTACATAACGAACGCTTGCTTCCTGTTCCTAGAGCATAGCTTGCATCCGCTGTTGGTTGCATCCGCTGTTGGTTGCATCCGCTGTTGGTTGCATCCGCTGTTGGTTGCATCCGCTGTTGGTTGCATCCGCTGTTGGTTGCATCCTCTGTTGGTTGCATCCGCTGTTGGTTGCATCCTCTGTTGGTTGCATCCGCTGTTGGTTGCATCCTCTGTTGGTTGCATCCGCTGTTGGTTGCATCCTCTGTTGGTTGCATCCGCTGTTGGTTGCATCCGCTGTTTGTTGCATCCACTGTTGGTTACAGGGGTTGACTCTTTCAGTCCTGTCACAAATGACATTGCTTCATTATTCAATCCAAAGATCTTTGTCATTTATGTGGTATTTTTTGTGTATGAAGATTCGTGTTTATAATTTGTTTCTTTATGTGGGTCTAGTTGACAATTATGTACAAATAGAACCTTGGTTCTCAAACGGGGGCCCGTGATTCCCTAGGACACCGCGAAGTGGTTTCAGGTGAAACAGTGAAGTGATCACTTATTTTCCTGACCCACAAGAATGTGACCAATACTATCGATCTATCAACAACTTTCTTCTACTCTCCATTAGTGATCTGCTTTCGGTGGACAATTTAACTCAAGAACAGTGTACTGATTTGATAAATGATGGAGGTGCGATACACATTTCCCGTGAAATCTGATTTGTTGATTCAAATGGCACAGTCTTATCCCGATGTTGCAAAGATGGTTCTAAGTGTTGATTTAATTAGCAACGACCTATGAGTGTCAGACTGCTTTCTTCACACTATGTGCTATCAAAACAAATACATAAAACAGATTGGACGTGACAAATGACATGCGACGTGACAAATGACATGCGACGTGACAAATGACATGCGACAAAGCCAAACAGAGAAGAACTTGGTCAGACAAAGCAGATGCATCCATCCCCATTGAAATATGAATTACAATTTGATGACTAAGATTTACTAATTTCTAAAGAAATAATTATTTGTTAACAAATGATCTATTAACAGTAGCCTATATGTTCATTGTCATTAATTTTAATTTTAAATTTCAAAAGGGCCCGCGAGCCATAAAAAAAATGTTAAAGGGACCCCGCCATGCAAGGAATCTTAAACAGTTTGAGAACCACTGATATAGATTCTGGTTGAGAGTTGAAAATTTGATGAGTCTTGTCGATAACATTGTAGACTTGTCGGTAACATTGTAGACTTGTCGATAACATTGTAGACTTGTCGATAACATTGTAGACTTGTCGGTAATGATTGTAGACTTGTCGATAACATTGTAGACTTGTCGATAACATTGTAGACTTGTCGGTAACATTGTAGACTTGTCGATAACATTGTAGACTTGTCGGTAACATTGTAGACTTTTCGATAACATTGTAGACTTGTCGGTAACATTGTAGTTTTGTCGGTAACACTGTAGACTTGTCGGTAAAACTGTTGACTTGTCAATAACATTGTAGTCATGTCGATAATATTGTAGACTTGTCGGTAAAACTGTTGACTTGTCAATAACATTGTAGTCATGTCGATAATATTGTAGACTTGTCGGTAACATTGTAGTCATGCATATGGAATCTTCTTTATAATTGTGTTTATAGAGAGTCTTTTTGGTAAATGAGTTTTACTAAGATACCACATAAAGAATCTGTTATTTGAAAATTGTGTATATAGAAACTCTTATTTATATTTGAGTACATAGAGGTTTGTTGATAATAATAATCGCAGAGCAAGAGATTAGATCAGAAATAAAGAACCAGAAAAAGCTAGAACTAATCCCCGCTGTAGATTGTATCAAGAAACAATAGATAAAATGGTTTGGCCATGTGATAAAGCAGAATGATTAAAACACAACACAACATGCCTTCTATAACAGTTTTGAGAACACCAGATCCAAGGGCCGACCACGATAAAGATGGAATATTAGATACACTAGGAAACATAACAGCAACAGAGGCAAAAAGAAGATTTTAAAAAAACTGGAGAATTATATCTCCCCTCCACGCTGAAAGGCAACTGATGACGCAAGTAGAAGAAGAAGAGAGTCATGTTCAAATTTTATAATGTACAATATATAGTTAGAGATAGAGGGAGGAAGAGAGAGAGAGTCATGTTCAATATTTTATAATGTACAATATATAGTTAGAGATAGAGAGAGGAAGAGAGAGAGAGTCATGTTCAATATTTCATAATGTACAATATATAGTTAGAGATAGAGAGAGGAAGAGAGAGAGAGTCATGTTCAATATTTCATAATGTACAATATATAGTTAGAGATAGATGGAGGAAGAGAGAGAGAGTCATGTTAATATTTTATAATGTACAATATATAGTTAGAGATAGATGGAGGAAGAGAGAGAGAGTAATGTTCAATATTTTATCATGTACAATATATAGTTAGAGATAGATGGAGGAAGAGAGAGAGAGTCATGTTCAATATTTTATAATGTACAATATATAGTTAGAGATAGAGGGAGGAAGAGAGAGAGAGTCATGTTCAATATTTCATAATGTACAATATATAGTTACAGATAGATGGAAGAAGAGAGAGAGAGTCATGTTCAATATTTTATAATGTACAATATATAGTTAGAGATAGATGGAGGAAGAGAGAGAGATTCATGTTCAATATTTTATCATGTACAATATATAGTTAGAGATAGATGGAGGAAGAGAGAGAGAGTCATGTTCAATATTTTATAATGTACAATATATAGTTAGAGATAGAGGGAGGAAGAGAGAGAGAGTCATGTTCAATATTTTATCATGTACAATATATAGTTAGAGATAGAGAGAGGAAGAGAGAGAGAGTCATGTTCAATATTTTATAATGTACAATATATAGTTAGAGATAGAGAGAGGAAGAGAGAGAGAGTCATGTTCAATATTTCATAATGTACAATATATAGTTAGAGATAGAGGGAGGAAGAGAGAGAGAGAGAGTCATGTTCAATATTTTATAATGTACAATATATAGTTAGAGATAGAGAGAGGATGAGAGAGAGAGTCATGTTCAATATTTTATAATGTACAATATATAGTTAGAGATAGAGGGAGGAAGAGAGAGAGAGTCATGTTCAATATTTTATAATGTACAATATATAGTTAGAGATAGAGGGAGGAAGAGAGAGAGAGTCATGTTCAATATTTTATCATGTACAATATATAGTTAGAGATAGAGGGAGGAAGAGAGAGAGAGTAATGTTCAATATTTTATAATGTACAATATATAGTTAGAGATAGAGGGAGGAAGAGAGAGAGAGAGTCATGTTCAATATTTTATAATGTACAATATATAGTTAGAGATAGAGGGAGGAAGAGAGAGAGAGAGAGTCATGTTCAATATTTTATAATGTACAATATATAGTTAGAGATAGAGGGAGGAAGAGAGAGAGAGAGTCATGTTCAATATTTTATAATGTACAATATATAGTTAGAGATAGAGGGAGGAAGAGAGAGAGAGTCATGTTCAATATTTTATAATGTACAATATATAGTTAGAGATAGAGGGAGGAAGAGAGAGAGAGAGTCATGTTCAATATTTTATAATGTACAATATATAGTTAGAGATAGAGGGAGGAAGAGAGAGAGAGAGTCATGTTCAATATTTTATAATGTACAATATATAGTTAGAGATAGAGGGAGGAAGAGAGAGAGAGTCATGTTCAATATTTTATAATGTACAATATATAGTTAGAGATAGAGGGAGGAAGAGAGAGAGAGAGTCATGTTCAATATTTTATAATGTACAATATATAGTTAGAGATAGAGGGAGGAAGAGAGAGAGAGAGTCATGTTCAATATTTTATAATGTACAATATATAGTTAGAGATAGAGAGAGGAAGAGAGAGAGAGAGTCATGTTCAATATTTTATAATGTACAATATATAGTTAGAGATAGAGGGAGGAAGAGAGAGAGTGTCATGTTCAATATTTTATAATGTACAATATATAGTTAGAGATAGAGGGAGGAAGAGAGAGAGAGTCATGTTCAATATTTTATAATGTACAATATATAGTTAGAGATAGAGGGAGGAAGAGAGAGAGAGAGTCATGTTCAATATTTTATAATGTACAATATATAGTTAGAGATAGAGAGAGGAAGAGAGAGAGTGTCATGTTCAATATTTTATAATGTACAATATATAGTTAGAGATAGAGGGAGGAAGAGAGAGAGAGAGTCATGTTCAATATTTTATAATGTACAATATATAGTTAGAGATAGAGAGAGGAAGAGAGAGAGAGAGAGTCATGTTCAATATTTTATAATGTACAATATATAGTTAGAGATAGAGGGAGGAAGAGAGAGAGAGAGTCATGTTCAATATTTTATCATGTACAATATATAGTTAGAGATAGAGGGAGGAAGAGAGAGAGATAGTCATGTTCAATATTTTATAATGTACAATATATAGTTAGAGATAGAGAGAGGAAGAGAGAGAGAGAGTCATGTTCAATATTTTATAATGTACAATATATAGTTAGAGATAGAGGGAGGAAGAGAGAGAGAGAGAGTCATGTTCAATATTTTATCATGTACAATATATAGTTAGAGATAGAGGGAGGAAGAGAGAGAGAGTCATGTTCAATATTTTATAATGTACAATATATAGTTAGAGATAGAGGGAGGAAGAGAGAGAGAGAGTCATGTTCAATATTTTATAATGTACAATATATAGTTAGAGATTGAGAGAGGAAGAGAGAGAGAGAGTGATGTTCAATATTTTATAATGTACAATATATAGTTAGATATAGAGGGAGGAGAGAGAGAGAGAGAGTCATGTTCAATATTTTATAATGTACAATATATAGTTAGAGATAGAGGGAGGAAGAGAGAGAGAGAGTCATGTTCAATATTTTATAATGTACAATATATAGTTAGAGATAGAGGGAGGAAGAGAGAGAGAGTCATGTTCAATATTTCATAATGTACAATATATAGTTAGAGATAGATGGAGGAAGAGAGAGAGAGTCATGTTCAATATTTTATAATGTACAATATATAGTTAGAGATAGATGGAGGAAGAGAGAGAGAGAGTCATGTTCAATATTTTATCATGTACAATATATAGTTAGAGATAGATGGAGGAAGAGAGAGAGAGTCATGTTCAATATTTTATAATGTACAATATATAGTTAGAGATAGAGGGAGGAAGAGAGAGAGAGTCATGTTCAATATTTTATAATGTACAATATATAGTTAGAGATAGAGAGAGGAAGAGAGAGAGAGTCATGTTCAATATTTTATAATGTACAATATATAGTTAGAGATAGAGAGAGGAAGAGAGAGAGAGTCATGTTCAATATTTTATAATGTACAATATATAGTTAGAGATAGAGGGAGGAAGAGAGAGAGAGAGTCATGTTCAATATTTTATAATGTACAATATATAGTTAGAGATAGAGAGAGGAAGAGAGAGAGAGAGAGTCATGTTCAATATTTTATAATGTACAATATATAGTTAGAGATAGAGGGAGGAAGAGAGAGAGAGAGTCATGTTCAATATTTTATCATGTACAATATATAGTTAGAGATAGAGGGAGGAAGAGAGAGAGAGTCATGTTCAATGTTTTATAATGTACAATATATAGTTAGAGATAGAGGGAGGAAGGGAGAGAGAGAGTCATGTTCAATATTTTATCATGTACAATATATAGTTAGAGATAGAGGGAGGAAGAGAGAGAGAGAGTCATGTTCAATATTTTATAATGTACAATATATAGTTAGAGATAGAGGGAGGAAGAGAGAGAGAGTCATGTTCAATATTTTATAATGTACAATATATAGTTAGAGATAGAGGGAGGAAGAGAGAGAGAGAGTCATGTTCAATATTTTATCATGTACAATATATAGTTAGAGATAGAGGGAGGAAGAGAGAGAGAGAGTCATGTTCAATATTTTATAATGTACAATATATAGTTAGAGATATAGGGAGGAAGAGAGAGAGAGAGTCATGTTCAATATTTTATAATGTACAATATATAGTTAGAGATAGAGGGAGGAAGAGAGAGAGAGAGAGTCATGTTCAATATTTTATAATGTACAATATATAGTTAGAAATAGAGAGAGGAAGAGAGAGAGAGAGTCATGTTCAATATTTTATAATGTACAATATATAGTTAGAGATAGAGGGAGGAAGAGAGAGAGAGTCATGTTCAATATTTTATAATGTACAATATATAGTTAGAGATAGAGGGAGGAAGAGAGAGAGAGAGTCATGTTCAATATTTTATAATGTACAATACATAGTTAGAGATAGAGGGAGGAAGAGAGAAAGAGAGTGATGTTCAATATTTTATAATGTACAATATATAGTTAGATATAGAGGGAGGAAGAGAGAGAGAGAGAGAGAGTCATGTTCAATATTTTATAATGTACAATATATAGTTAGAGATAGAGGGAGGAAGAGAGAGAGAGAGTCATGTTCAATATTTTATAATGTACAATATATAGTTAGAGATAGAGGGAGGAAGAGAGAGAGAGAGAGTCATGTTCAATATTTTATAATGTACAATATATAGTTAGAGATAGAGAGAGGAAGAGAGAGAGAGTCATGTTCAATATTTTATAATGTACAATATATAGTTAGAGATAGAGGGAGGAAGAGAGAGAGAGAGTCATATTCAATATTTTATAATGTACAATATATAGTTAGAGATAGAGGGAGGAAGAGAGAGAGAGTCATGTTCAATATTTTATAATGTACAATATATAGTTAGAGATAGAGAGAGGAAGAGAGAGAGAGTCATGTTCAATATTTTATAATGTACAATATATAGTTAGAGATAGAGGGAGGAAGAGAGAGAGAGTCATGTTCAATATTTTATAATGTACAATATATAGTTAGAGATAGAGAGAGGAAGAGAGAGAGTGTCATGTTCAATATTTTATAATGTACAATATATAGTTAGAGATAGAGGGAGGAAGAGAGAGAGAGAGTCATGTTCAATATTTTATAATGTACAATATATAGTTAGAGATAGAGAGAGGAAGAGAGAGAGAGAGAGTCATGTTCAATATTTTATAATGTACAATATATAGTTAGAGATAGAGGGAGGAAGAGAGAGAGAGAGTCATGTTCAATATTTTATCATGTACAATATATAGTTAGAGATAGAGGGAGGAAGAGAGAGAGATAGTCATGTTCAATATTTTATAATGTACAATATATAGTTAGAGATAGAGAGAGGAAGAGAGAGAGAGAGTCATGTTCAATATTTTATAATGTACAATATATAGTTAGAGATAGAGGGAGGAAGAGAGAGAGAGAGAGTCATGTTCAATATTTTATCATGTACAATATATAGTTAGAGATAGAGGGAGGAAGAGAGAGAGAGTCATGTTCAATATTTTATAATGTACAATATATAGTTAGAGATAGAGGGAGGAAGAGAGAGAGAGAGTCATGTTCAATATTTTATAATGTACAATATATAGTTAGAGATTGAGAGAGGAAGAGAGAGAGAGAGTGATGTTCAATATTTTATAATGTACAATATATAGTTAGATATAGAGGGAGGAAGAGAGAGAGAGAGAGTCATGTTCAATATTTTATAATGTACAATATATAGTTAGAGATAGAGGGAGGAAGAGAGAGAGAGAGTCATGTTCAATATTTTATAATGTACAATATATAGTTAGAGATAGAGGGAGGAAGAGAGAGAGAGTCATGTTCAATATTTCATAATGTACAATATATAGTTAGAGATAGATGGAGGAAGAGAGAGAGAGTCATGTTCAATATTTTATAATGTACAATATATAGTTAGAGATAGATGGAGGAAGAGAGAGAGAGAGTCATGTTCAATATTTTATCATGTACAATATATAGTTAGAGATAGATGGAGGAAGAGAGAGAGAGTCATGTTCAATATTTTATAATGTACAATATATAGTTAGAGATAGAGGGAGGAAGAGAGAGAGAGTCATGTTCAATATTTTATAATGTACAATATATAGTTAGAGATAGAGAGAGGAAGAGAGAGAGAGTCATGTTCAATATTTTATAATGTACAATATATAGTTAGAGATAGAGAGAGGAAGAGAGAGAGAGAGTCATGTTCAATATTTTATAATGTACAATATATAGTTAGAGATAGAGGGAGGAAGAGAGAGAGAGAGTCATGTTCAATATTTTATAATGTACAATATATAGTTAGAGATAGAGAGAGGAAGAGAGAGAGAGGGAGAGTCATGTTCAATATTTTATAATGTACAATATATAGTTAGAGATAGAGGGAGGAAGAGAGAGAGAGAGTCATGTTCAATATTTTATCATGTACAATATATAGTTAGAGATAGAGGGAGGAAGAGAGAGAGAGTCATGTTCAATGTTTTATAATGTACAATATATAGTTAGAGATAGAGGGAGGAAGGGAGAGAGAGAGTCATGTTCAATATTTTATCATGTACAATATATAGTTAGAGATAGAGGGAGGAAGAGAGAGAGAGAGTCATGTTCAATATTTTATAATGTACAATATATAGTTAGAGATAGAGGGAGGAAGAGAGAGAGAGTCATGTTCAATATTTTATAATGTACAATATATAGTTAGAGATAGAGGGAGGAAGAGAGAGAGAGAGTCATGTTCAATATTTTATCATGTACAATATATAGTTAGAGATAGAGGGAGGAAGAGAGAGAGAGAGTCATGTTCAATATTTTATAATGTACAATATATAGTTAGAGATATAGGGAGGAAGAGAGAGAGAGAGTCATGTTCAATATTTTATAATGTACAATATATAGTTAGAGATAGAGGGAGGAAGAGAGAGAGAGAGAGTCATGTTCAATATTTTATAATGTACAATATATAGTTAGAAATAGAGAGAGGAAGAGAGAGAGAGAGTCATGTTCAATATTTTATAATGTACAATATATAGTTAGAGATAGAGGGAGGAAGAGAGAGAGAGTCATGTTCAATATTTTATAATGTACAATATATAGTTAGAGATAGAGGGAGGAAGAGAGAGAGAGAGTCATGTTCAATATTTTATAATGTACAATACATAGTTAGAGATAGAGGGAGGAAGAGAGAAAGAGAGTGATGTTCAATATTTTATAATGTACAATATATAGTTAGATATAGAGGGAGGAAGAGAGAGAGAGAGAGAGAGTCATGTTCAATATTTTATAATGTACAATATATAGTTAGAGATAGAGGGAGGAAGAGAGAGAGAGAGTCATGTTCAATATTTTATAATGTACAATATATAGTTAGAGATAGAGGGAGGAAGAGAGAGAGAGAGAGTCATGTTCAATATTTTATAATGTACAATATATAGTTAGAGATAGAGAGAGGAAGAGAGAGAGAGTCATGTTCAATATTTTATAATGTACAATATATAGTTAGAGATAGAGGGAGGAAGAGAGAGAGAGAGTCATATTCAATATTTTATAATGTACAATATATATTTAGAGATAGAGGGAGGAAGAGAGAGAGAGAGTCATGTTCAATATTTTATAATGTACAATATATAGTTAGAGATAGAGGGAGGAAGAGAGAGAGAGAGTCATGTTCAATATTTTATAATGTACAATATATAGTTAGAGATAGAGAGAGGAAGAGAGAGAGAGTCATGTTCAATATTTTATAATGTACAATATATAGTTAGAGATAGAGGGAGGAAGAGAGAGAGAGTCATGTTCAATATTTTATAATGTACAATATATAGTTAGAGATAGAGGGAGGAAGAGAGAGAGAGTCATGTTCAATATTTTATAATGTACAATATATAGTTAGAGATAGAGAGAGGAAGAGAGAGAGAGTCATGTTCAATATTTTATAATGTACAATATATAGTTAGAGATAGAGGGATGAAGAGAGAGAGAGAGTCATGTTCAATATTTTATCATGTACAATATATAGTTAGAGATAGAGAGAGGAAGAGAGAGAGAGTCATGTTCAATATTTTATCATGTACAATATATAGTTAGAGATAGAGAGAGGAAGAGATAGAGAGTCATGTTCAATATTTTATCATGTACAATATATAGTTAGAGATAGAGAGAGGAAGAGAGAGAGAGAGTCATGTTCAATATTTTATCATGTACAATATATAGTTAGAGATAGAGGGAGGAAGAGAGAGAGAGTCATGTTCAATATTTTATAATGTACAATATATAGTTAGAGATTGAGGGAGGAAGTGAGAGAGAGTCATGTTCAATATTTTATAATGTACAATATATAGTTAGAGATAGAGAGAGGAAGAGAGAGAGAGTCATGTTCAATATTTTATAATGTACAATATATAGTTAGAGATTGAGGGAGGAAGAGAGAGACAGCGAGAGAGAGAGAGAGAGAGAGAGAGAGAGAGCATTGTTCAACACAGAAGATAGACTTGACAATCTTGTGAACAAGGAATATCATCATCATCATCATCATCATTGAATGCCGCACCCACATTGAAGGTTGGCTACCATCTAGCGCTATTTCGCTCTGTCTCTTGCTTTGATGGTACAGGTTGTCATGGGCTGACTTGTCCATCTTTTGATATTCTCGTCCATGTTAGTCTTAGTCTTTTTCTGCCTCTTTAACCTTGTATTTTCCCCTCCAAGATTACGTTTAGTAGGCTGTTGTGTCATATAACGTGCCTCAAAAATCTCGTTTGTCTTATTTGAATTGTGTTTAGTAGTTCTCTTTTGATTTTTTGTTATTTTAAGACTTCATCATTTGTTTTCTTTTCTTTCCATCCAATTCTTTCTATTCTTCTACAAATCCACATTTCTAAGCTTTCAATTTTCTGTTCTGTTTTCGTGTCTAATGTCCATGTTTCTGCACCATATAGGATTGTTGAGAAGATGTAACATTTTACTATTCTTGGTTTTGATTTGATGTTATTTGTTTTGATGTTAATATATTTTTTATACATTAAAAGTACTTTTTGCCATTCATTTTATTTTGTTTATTCTTCATTTCTATTGTTCTGTTGTATCATTTTCCATCACTTGGTTCTATCATTTGTATGTCATCACAATATGTGTAGTTGCTACTGTGTCTGAACTGCTCTCCAGGTCTTATGTCGCTTGAACTTTGATGATTCACTGTAGTGAGACTTTATTAGTATGTCCAAGGTAGTTGCAGTTCTGAACTGTCTCCAGGTCTATTCCTTGAACTTTGATATTCACTTGTGGTATTTGAATATTATCTTTGCTTATGATCATCTTTTTGATATTCATACCTACTGTATATGTTTTGCTTATCATGTTTATTTCATTATGTAATTGTTGTAGATCTTTAGGATTTTCTCCTATGAATCAACGACATATCATAGTTTATTGATGATCTTTCCATGAATGTTTAGGTCTGCCATCTCTTGTGATTTTTTTTAAAGATTTGCCCATTGTTTATGTAGTGATTTGCTCACAATGGATAACTTTTAGATACAAACAAGTCAAAGTCAAGAGCCCCCGTCACGCCAAGGGGAATAGGGAATATGGTGTTAGTGATCATACATTTTACAGATCTTCGGCACATGGGGAATTGTGGTCGGTATTACGCCCGTGCCGCTTTACTTTCCCAGAAAAAAATCCGGTACCCATTAAAGGCTGGGTGAACCCGAAAGCCGTCGGTTGGGATCGAAACCTACCTCTTGTCCTTTACCTTTAGATATACACATGGATATTATTGTTGTTTTATGCATTCATATTTATATTTTCGTAATGTATTTCACACATGTGTTCTATGTGTATTTTACGTTTCTAAACAATCAAAGTGCACAGCTTTTATTTGCAGTTAAGGCTACAGGATAATAGTTATGTTTATGAAATTGTTACACAAATGTTGATAATGTTTACTATCGGCATAGTTTCTTAGCGAAACTGCCATAGAATACATCAAGAGACAAGGAATGTAATGGTTTGACCACGTGATAAGACAGATCAAAATACAACACAACGAGCCTTCAAGAAACGCCACGAGAACACAAGACCCAAAGGTCGCCCACGAAAAGCGGGAATGATGGAATATTAGTCTAGGGACTCTAGGGAACAAAGCAGAAGGAAAGACCAACAGAAGAGGGAAAGATCGCAAAGGAAAAAAGATGAGGAAGAAGAAGCAAATTTATCGACGTCAGAGAAATGTGTAGTGTACAGAATATGTGTACAAATAGTATACAATATGTGTACAAATAGTTCAGAATATATGTATAAATAGTACAGAATATGTGTACAAATAGTACATAATATGTGTACAAATAGTACACAATATGTGTACAAATAGTACAGAATATGTGTACAAACAGAACATAATATGTGTACAAATAGTACACAATATGTGTACAAATAGTACAGAATATGTGTACAAATAGAACATAATATGTGTACAAAAACCAATAAAGATAACCATGGCGTATTATCCTGTACATGCCGAGTTTAATTTTGTTTTCACATATCATCATCATGAGCCATACCGGTTGGCGTAGGTGATCATGTCCTTCCACAATCTTCTTTCCACAGTGCATCGTATCATTTCTGTTGTTGACTGTTCTCCATGCCATGACACCAAGCTATCTAGTATGTTCTCTCTTTGTCATCCGCGATCTCTCTTTCCCTATATTTAACCAATTGTGACCAAGTATTTGAACTTTCTTTTTCTAATGATGTACCCAAAAAATGTTGATTGATTTTTTCTGGTGTTTTTTTTAGGGGCTCCCTTTCTGTGTTAACCTCTTTGAGAATGTCCGCATTGGTCTTTTTAGCTGTCCAGGGAACTTCCAATAATATTCTGAGAAATCTCATTTCTGTGGCCCCTAATCATCTTTTAATTTGTTTGTCTCCTATATGTGTCTATTTGTCTATTAATTTGATATATCATCATCATCATCATGAACAAGTACCATGCCTGCTGGCTTAGGTGATCACGTCTCTCCACCACTTTCAATCTCGACAGCAATTTATCATTTCTGTTGTTGACATTTACCAAGTCATTCTCTTAAGCTGTCTGGTTTCTTGTCTCTTTGCTTCCCTCTATTTCTTTCCCAGTTGTTACAATATATTCCAGCTGTTCTCGGCTCATTAAATAGTCAAAAAAGTATGATTGTATCTTCCTAATATTGGAAATTAGCTCTCTCTCTCTTTGCTTTGGCCTCTTTCAGATCATTTTTATTACTCTTCTTAGCTGTCCACGGTATTTTCAACATTCTTTTGTAAAACCACATTTCTACAATCTCTAGTGATTTTCCAGTGTCTGTTGTACTATTGTCAATGATTCATATCCATATATTAATATTGGCTTTACATAATATTTAAGAACTCTTTTTCTTGTTTCTATTGTCAAAAATGGATTGCATAGTATCTTCCTCATTTTTTGGAAAGTTGCTTTTACCTGAGCCATTCTGCATCTCACCTCTGTTGTACATCTACCATCTGAGGTTAACAATGTTGCCAGATATTTAAATTTATTTACCTGTCTTATCATTGTTTTACTTGTTTTGATTGTACATTGCGGTGGTGTCTTTTTCTTTGTTGCTACCATTACTTCTGTCTGTTGGCTACTGAGGCTGAGTCCTTTATTTTCGCTTTCCTTCACTATATCTTATATTTCTTCTAACCCATTTTCACTCAGCGATTAAGACTGAATCATCAGCATACATTAGATTATATATATTATGACCTCCGATTGTTATCCCAGGAATGCCCTTTATGGATCTTAAAATAATCTCACTTTGTACGTATATAAAATGAATCTGGTGACAGCACACAACCTTGCCTAACACCCTGTTTTATTTGTTGAAACATTCCCAACGGTTTTCCTTTTCTTTGGCCGCCGTTTGTTTGCCAGTACACGTTCTTTATTATTGTTAGATCTTTGCTGTCTACTTCTATGCTTTTTAAAATTGTGATTATTTCTTGGTGCTTTACTTTGTCAAATGCTTTGGTATAATCTATGAATTATAGGTATAGATCTGTTTTCACCTCTATGGCTATTTCTACTAAAGATCTTACTATGATATATAGCGTTCATAATGACTAAACTGGACATTCATTAACGTTATTAGGAACTATACGATCAAAACCACACAATATTGTATAAATGACATCTTAATGAAGGTCTCAGCTGCTTGTGGTACAACGTCACGATGAAACGTTTCATCTTAATGAAGGTCTCAACTGCTTGTGGTACAACGTCACGATGAAACGTTTCATCTTAATGAAGGTCTCAGCTGCTTGTGGTACAACGTCACGATGAAACGTTTCATCTTAATGAAGGTCTCAGCTGCTTGTGGTACAACGTCACGATGAAACGTTTCTCAATCTGTCCGGGAAACGTTAGTTGTAACAAAGGTTACCCTGCTATCATGACGTCAAAGTGGGCGTGGATTCGTCCCAGATCGGCCTCTCAGGCGTCGCATCCCAGCAACAAGTTCAGTTTACTGGTGATGGTAACAATAGCGAGAAGGAGAACTCCTCACTGACAAGTGAGTCTAGAGTGATGAAGTTTACTAATTCCCTCCCCTGCTACATTTTATTTGCGGGACATTTTACTTTCAATTCATCACATTCTAACTCGTCCAGTTTTATTGATCTTCAAAACCGTATTTCCCGAACCTTCCTTTGGCAATTCTATTTCTTCAGACAACATTCTCT
>JAVIAB010000047.1:39484288-39529285 GCA_032433765.1 Megaustenia siamemsis
GCTACTGTATCAGACATCAATGTGATATGGTTCTAATTCTGCTACTGTATCTGACATCATTGTGATATGGTTCTAATTCTGCTACTGTATCTTACATCAATGTGATATGGTTCTAACTCTGCTACTGTATCTGATATCATTGTGATATGGTTCTAATTCTGCTACTGTATCTGACATCATTGTGATATGGTTCTAGTTCTGCTACTGTATCTTACATCAATGTGATATGGTTCTAACTCTGCTACTGTATCTGACATCATTGTGATATGGTTCTCACGCTGCTACTGTATCTGACTCCATTGTGATATGGTTCTAACTCTGCTACTGTATCTTACATCAATGTGATATGGTTTTAACTCTGCTACTGTATCTGACTCCATTGTGATATGGTTCTAACTCTGCTACTGTATAAGACATCAATGTGATATGGTTCTAACTCTGCTACTGTAACTGACATCATTGTAATATGGTTCTAACTCTGCTGCTGTATCTGACATCATTGTGATATGGTTCTAACTCTGCTACTGTATCTTACATCAATGTGATATGGTTCTAACTCTGCTACTGTATCTTACATCAATGTGATATGGTTCTAACTCTGCTACTGTATCTGACATCATTGTAATATGGTTCTAACTCTGCTACTGTATCTGACATCATTGTGATATGGTTCTAACTCTGCTACTGTATCTTACATCAATATGATATGGTTCTAACTCTGCTACTGTATCTGACATCATTGTGATATGGTTATAACTCTGCTACTGTATCTGACATCATTGTGATATGGTTCTAACTCTGCTACTGTATCTGACTCCTTTGTGATATGGCTGTAACTCTGCTACTGTATCTTACATCAATGTGATATGGTTCTAACTCTGCTACTGTATCTGACATCATTGTAATATGGTTCTAACTCTGCTACTGTATCTGACATCATTGTGATATGGTTCTAACTCTGCTACTGTATCTGACATCATTGTGATATGGTTCTAACTCTGCTTTTGTATTTGACATCATTGTAATATGGTTCTAACTCTGCTACTGTATCTTACATCAATGTGATATGGTTCTAACTCTGCTACTGTATCTTACATCATTGGGATATGGTTCTAACTCTGCTACTGTATCTTACATCAATGTGATATGGTTCTAACTCTGCTACTGTATCTGACATCAATGTGATATGGTTCTAGCGCTGCTACTGTATTTGACATCATTGTGATATGGTTCTAACTCTGCTACTGTATCTGACATCATTGTGATATGGTTCTAACTCTGCTACTGTATCTGACATCATTGTAATATGGTTCTAACTCTGCTACTGTATCTGACATCATTGTGATATGGTTCTAACTCTGCTACTGTATCTGACATCATTGTGATATGGTTCTAACTCTGCTACTGTATCTGACATCATTGTGATATGGTTCTCACGCTGCTACTGTATCTTACATCAATGTGATATGGTTCTAACTCTGCTACTGTATCTTACATCATTGGGATATGGTTCTAACTCTGCTACTGTATCTTACATCAATGTGATATGGTTCTAACTCTGCTACTGTATCTGACATCAATGTGATATGGTTCTAGCTCTGCTACTGTATTTGACATCATTGTGATATGGTTCTAACTCTGCTACTGTATCTGACATCATTGTGATATGGTTCTAACTCTGCTACTGTATCTGACATCATTGTGATATGGTTCTAACTCTGCTACTGTATCTGACATCATTGTGATATGGTTCTAACTCTGCTACTGTATTTGACATCAATGTGATATGGTTCTAACTCTGCTACTGTATCTGACATCATTGTGATATGGTTCTCACGCTGCTACTGTATCTGACTCCATTGTGATATGGTTCTAACTCTGCTACTGTATCTTACATCAATGTGATATGGTTCTAACTCTGCTACTGTATCTGACTCCATTGTGATATGGTTATAACTCTGCTACTGTATAAGACATCAATGTGATATGGTTCTAACTCTGCTACTGTAACTGACATCATTGTAATATGGTTCTAACTCTGCTGCTGTATCTGACATCATTGTGATATGGTTCTAACTCTGCTACTGTATCTTACATCAATGTGATATGGTTCTAACTCTGCTACTGTATCTGACATCATTGTGATATGGTTCTAACTCTGCTACTGTATCTGACATCATTGTAATATGGTTCTAACTCTGCTACTGTATCTGACATCATTGTGATATGGTTCTAACTCTGCTACTGTATCTTACATCAATATGATATGGTTCTAACTCTGCTACTGTATCTGACATCATTGTGATATGGTTATAACTCTGCTACTGTATCTGACATCATTGTGATTTGGTTCTAACTCTACTACTGTATCTGACATCATTGTGGTATGGTTCTAACTCTGCTACTGTATCTGGCATCATTGTGATATGGTTCTAACTCTGCTACTGTATCTGACATCATTGTGATATGGTTCTAACTCTGCTACTGTATCTGACATCATTGTGATATGGTTCTAACTCTGCTACTGTATCTTACTTCAATGTGATATGGTTCTAACTCTGCTACTGTATCTGACTCCATTGTGAAATTGTTCTAACTCTGCTACTGTATTTGACATCATTGTGATATGGTTCTAACTCTGCTACTGTATCTTACATCAATGTGATATGGTTCTAACTCTGCTACTGTATCTGACATCATTGTGATATGGTTCTAACTCTGCTACTGTATCTGACATCATTATGATATGGTTCTAACTCTGCTACTGTATTTGACATCATTGTGATATGGTTCTAACTCTGCTACTGTATCTGACTCCATTGTGATATGGTTCTAACTCCGCTACTGTATCTGACATCATTGTGATATGGTTCTAATTCTGCTACTATATTTGACATCATTGTGATATGGTTCTAACTCTGCTACTGTATTTGACATCATTGTGATATGGTTCTAACTCTGCTACTGTATCTGACATCATTGTGATATGGTTCTAACTCTGCTACTGTATCTGACATCATTGTGATATGGTTCTAACTCTGCTACTGTATCTGACATCAATGTGATATGGTTCTAACTCTGCAACTGTATTTGACATCATTGTGATATGGTTCTAACTCTGCTACTGTATCTGACATCATTGTGATATGGTTCTAACTCTGCTACTGTATTTGACATCAATGTGATATGGTTCTAACTCTGCTACTGTATCTGACAGCATTATGATATGGTTCTAACTCTGCTACTGTATCTGACATCATTGTGATATGGTTCTAACTCTGCTACTGTATCTGACATCATTGTGATATGGTTCTAACTCTGCTACTGTATTTGACATCATTGTGATATGGTTCTAACTCTGCTACCCTATCTGACATCATTGTGATATGGTTCTAACGCTGCTACTGTATCTGACATCATTGTGATATGGTTCTAACTCTGCTACTGTATCTGACATCAATGTGATATGGTTCTAACTCTGCAACTGTATTTGACATCATTGTGATATGGTTCTAACTCTGCTACTGTATCTGACATCATTGTGATATGGTTCTAACTCTGCTACTGTATCTGACATCATTGTGATATGGTTCTAACTCTGCTACTGTATCTGACATCAATGTGGTATGGTTCTAACTCTGCTACTGTATCTGGCATCATTGTGATATGGTTCTAACTCTGCTACTGTATCTGACATCATTGTGATATGGTTCTAACTCTGCTACTGTATCTGACATCATTGTGATATGGTTCTAACTCTGCTACTGTATCTTACTTCAATGTGATATGGTTCTAACTCTGCTACTGTATCTGACTCCATTGTGATATTGTTCTAACTCTGCTACTGTATTTGACATCATTGTGATATGGTTCTAACTCTGCTACTGTATCTTACATCAATGTGATATGGTTCTAACTCTGCTACTGTATCTGACATCATTGTGATATGGTTCTAACTCTGCTACTGTATCTGACTCCATTGTGATATGGTTCTAACTCTGCTACTGTATTTGACATCATTGTGATATGGTTCTAACTCTGCTACTGTATCTGACATCATTGTGATATGGTTCTAACTCTGCTACTGTATCTGACATCATTGTGATATGGTTCTAACTCTGCTACTGTATCTGACATCATTGTGATATGGTTCTAACTCTGCTATTGTATTTGACATCATTGTGATATGGTTCTAACTCTGCTACTGTATCTTACATCAATGTGATATGGTTCTAACTCTGCTACTGTATCTGACATCATTGTGATATGGTTCTAACTCTGCTACTGTATCTGACATCATTGTGATATGGTTCTAACTCTGCTACTGTATCTGACATCATTGTGATATGGTTCTAACTCTGCTACTGCATCTGACATCATTGTGATATGGTTCTAACTCTGCTACTGTATCTGACATCATTGTGATATGGTTCTAACTCTGCTACTGTATCTGACATCATTGTGATATGGTTCTAACTCTGCTACTGTATTTGACATCAATGTGATATGGTTCTAACTCTGCTACTGTATCTGACATCATTGTGATATGGTTCTAACTCTGCTACTGTATTTGACTTCATTGTGATATGGTTCTAACTCTGCTACTGTATCTGACATCATTGTGATATGGTTCTAACTCTTCAATCTTGTCACTACTCAAGTTCAACATTCTTGACGTCTGACGTCACCGTTGAGGAACGACAATTGTGAGCAAACATCCCGCGGAAGCAATGATCACTTTTAATCTTGTCCTAGCAGACAGGTGAACACTTTTAATCTTGTCCTAGAGACATGTGAACACTTTTAATCTTGTCCAACAGGCAGGTAGGTGAACACGTTTATTCTTGTCCTAGCATACAGGTGAATATTTGTATTCTTGTCCTAGCATACAGGTGAACACTTTTATCCTTGTCCTAGCAGACAGGTGAACACTTTTATTATTGTCTTTGCAGACTATGAACATTTTAAATCTTGTCTTAGGAGACAGATGAACACTTTTAATCTTGTCTTAGCTTGTCTTAGCAGACAGGTGAACACTTTTAATTTTATTCTGGCAGACAGGTGAGCACTTTCAGTCTTATTCTGGCAAACCAGTGACCACTTTAAATTTTATTCGGACAGACAGGTGAACACTTTTTATCTTATTCTGGCAGACAGGTGAACATTTCAGTCTTATTCTGGCAGACGAGTGAACACATTTAATCTTGTCGTAGCAGTCAGGTGAACACTCTTAATTTTGTCTTAGCAGACAGGTAAATACATTTAATCTATTCAGACAAACAGGTGAACACTTTTTATTCTTGTCCTAGCAGACAGGTGAACACATTTAATCTTATTCAGACAGACAGGTGAACACTTTTAATCTCGTCTTAGCAGACAGGTGAACATTTGTATTCTTGTCCTAGCAGACAGGTGAACACATTTAATCTTGTCGTAGCAGATTGATTGGAAAAGATTGTATCCACGTCAAGGAAGAAGTTATCAAACTTGCCTCAAGGGAATCAATAGCGGGAAACCAACAAGAGCTCCACAAGGAAGATGTTATCAAACTTGCCTCAAGGGAATCAATAGCGGGAAACCAACAAGAGCTCCACAAGGAAGATGAAGTTAAGGAACTCGATGATCGCTTCGTAGAAAGTGACAAGGTAAAGGATGTAAATGATGAGGATGGGGTTGTGAGGCTCCAAGAATTGCAAGTTCAGATGGGTACAAGCAGAATGAAACAACTGAGAGGATTTATTGGGAGTGTGTATAACAAACAACGGAGAGGATTTATTGGAAGTGTGTATAACAAACAACGGAGAGGATTTATTGGGAGTGTGTATAACAAACAAATTGTAGGACTTATATAATACGTCATCTGTCAGATGAGTATCGATGAGTCTGAGTACGTAAAGGCGGTTTTGACAAATTAATAATACGTGTTTTAATTAATTCAGGAAAGTACTTCATTACCATCATCAAGTACCCTGCTGGTGTAGGTGATCATGTCTCTCCACAAATTTCGATCTCGACAGTTATTTATCATTTCTATTGTTGACCTTCTGCTAAGCCATTCTCTTAAGCTGTTTGGTATTTTTTCTCTTTGCTTCCCTCTATCTCTCCGTCCCTCAATTTTTCCGGTTGTTACAATATATTCCAGTTGTTCTCTCCCCATTACATGGCCAAAAATGATGATTGTTTCTTCCATAAATTGGAAATTAACTCTCTTTTGCTTTTACCTCTTGCAGAACTTTTTCATTACTCTTCTTTGATGTCCAATGTATTCTCATGGAGAGTACTTGCACAACTGAGATAGAATATGTTCTCATGGAGAGTACTTGCGCAACTGAGATAAAATATGTTCTCATGGAGAGTACTTGCGCAACTGAGATAAAATATGTTCTCATGGAGAGTACTTGCGCAACTGAGATAAAATATGTTCTCATGGAGAGTACTTGTACAATTGAGATAAAGTATGTTCTCATGGAGAGTACTTGCACAACTGAGATAGAATATGTTCTCATGGAGAGTACTTGCGCAACTGAGATAAAATATGTTCTCATGGAGAGTACTTGCGCAACTGAGATAAAATATGTTCTCATGGAGAGTACTTGCACAACTGAGATAAAATATGTTCTCATGGAGAGTACTTGCACAACTGAGATAAAATATGTTCTCATGGAGAGCACTTGCACAACCGAGATAAAATATGTTCTCATGGAGAGTACTTGCACAACTGAGATAAAATATGTTCTCATGGAGAGTACTTGCGCAACTGAGATAGAATATGTTCTCATGGAGAGTACTTGCACAACTGAGATAAAATATGTTCTCATGGAGAGTACTTGCACAACTGAGATAAAATATGTTCGACGTAAATTGCAAAAAATAACAACGTAAAATTCGATGTGAATAGAGGAAATGTAATGTCTGGTTGTTAAGGGAAACACTTTATTAATCATCGTCTCATGCAGCAGCTGACAACAACAACTTCCATTCAATGCCATACCTCTGTTGCAACTCCCGTCCCATAGTTCGCCATTCGTTAACTGTTTGGAAATACGTTGGTTTGTTACTCTTCTGACGACTGCAGAATACAGCAGAAAGAGTCTCACAGTTGTTCCAATAAGCTAGGAAGAATACATATGAATACATCAGAAAGATTCACACAGTTGTTCCATTAAGCTAACAAGAATACATATGAATACATCAGAAAGATTCACACAGTTGTTCCATTAAGCTAACAAGAATACATATGAATACATCAGAAAGATTCACACAGTTGTTCCATTAAGCTAACAAGAATACATATGAATACATCAGAAAGATTCACACAGTTGCTCCATTAAGCTAACAAGAATACATATGAATACATCAGAAAGATTCACACAGTTGCTCCATTAAGCTAACAAGAATACATATGAATACATCAGAAAGATTCTCACAGTTTCTCCATTAAGCTAGCAAGAATACATATGAATACAGCAGAAAGATTCTCACAGTTGCCCCATTAAGCTCGCAAGAATACCTAGGAATACAGCTGAAAGATTCTCGCAGTTGCCCCATTAAGCTAGCAAGAATACATATGAATACAGCAGAAAGATTCTCACAGTTGCCCCATTAAGCTAGCAAGAATACATATGAATTCAGCAGAAAGATTCTCACAGTTGCCCCATTAAGCTAGCAAGAATACATATGAATTCAGCAGAAAGATTCTCACAGTTGCCCCATTAAGCTAGCAAGAATACATATGAATTCAGCAGAAAGATTCTCACAGTTGCCCCATTAAGCTAGCAAGAATACATATGAATTCAGCAGAAAGATTCTCACATTTGCTCCATTAAGCTAGCAAGAAAACATAGAACATTTCATTCTGGTGAGGAAACAGCAGGCCAAAAGAGCCAGCAATGGAAACATTAATAAGAGGCATGAAGAAGACAACACAACCATGGCAGGTAATGCACATTAGAGAAGGAAACCTTGATACAAGCTCGTGTAGAAAGACTTGTTTGTCTTATAGGGCAACTTTACTACTGGATACATGACCACAAACAACTGTTTTCTTTTTTTTAAAGACCAACAAATGCATGCTGGGGATAGATGTAATCAGCCAGATTCATTTGAGAAAATAAAAAAAATGTGTACACATCATCATCAAGTACCGGTCCATCTGGCGTAGGTGATCATGTCTCTCCACAACTTTCGATCTCGGCAGCTATTTATCATTTCTGTTGTTGACTTTCTGCCAAGCCATTCTCTTAAGCTGTCTGTTATTTTTCTCTTTGCTTCCCTCTATCTTTTCGTCCCTCAATTTTTCCATTTGTTACAGTATATTCCAGTTGTTCTCTTCTCATTACATGGCCAAAAAATTATGATTGCTCTTCCTAACATTGGAAATTAGCTCTCTTTTTGCTTTGACCTCTCTCAGAACATCTTCATTACACTTCTTAGCAGTCCATGGTACTCTCAACATTCTTGTGTAAAACCACATTTCCACAGATTGCAGTGATTTTCTTGTCTGTTGTCCTATTTGTCCATGATTCGCATCCATATGTTAAGACTGGCTCTACATAACATTTAAGAACTCTTTTTCTTGTTTCTATTGTCAAAAATGGATTGCATAGTATCTTCCTCATTTTTTTGGAAACCTGCTTTTGCCGGAGCCATTCTGCATTTCACCTCTTTTGTACATCTTCCGTCTGAGGTTAACAAAGTTCCCAAATATTTAAATTCATTTACCTGTTTTAATATTGTTCCACTTGTCTTTATTTTGCACTGAGGTGATGTCTTTTTCTTTGTTGTTACCATTACCTCTGTCTTTTTGCTATTAAGGCTGAGTCCTTTATTTTTGCTTTCTTTCAGTATAATGTCCTACATTTCTTGTAACTCATTTTCACTCTTAGCGATTAATACTGTATCATTAGCATACCTTAGATTGTTTATCACATTATGTGTACACAAGTTAGCAATAAACAAGTGTCAAGGAAGATTGGTTTCTGAATGAATTGTCTATGTAGCTGTCACGATTTGACACACGATAATGATATAGTCATCAGGAAGTCGACGGTCATGTCTATAGCGACCGCTCTGTGAACTTACTGCTCAGACCACACCAAAAGTGGACGAACACCGATTTATTAGTTTTTCACCGTATTGTGCTAACAAGAGGAAGCGCTAAATAGCTGTCGCCGCGAGTATTGCCCTAGTAACGAGCATGCCAACGGAGTTGATAATCTCGTCAGGATAATAAATAGTGTATGATGCTTGCTGAAGGTCAACACCACATCCCAACTATGAAGCAATTCAAGTGTTTCGCTAATTGGTCACAAGTTGTCCAATATCAAATGAACGTGTTTATTGCTCGTGCTGTGTGTGGTTAATGTCTTCAATGATCATCGTTTATTTGGGGTCACATTCACGGTCAAAACTGATCTCATGAATTATGTCTTAAGATCTTATCGTGGCACATATTTTCAACAAGCTATGCATGATTTCATATCAACATTTGTAGAAGTATTCTCTCTCTCATTCTCTCTCTCTCTCTCTCTCTCTCTCTCTCTCTCTCTCTCTCTCTCTCTCTCTCTCTCTCTCTATCATTAATTTTCTCAAAGTGGAATATTTCAACTCACGCTAAATACATAATTAAGCAAAGTCTGAACCGAAATGAATTCTTTTAGTCAAAAACATCAATCACACACACACACAAACGCACAAACGCATACACACAAAGGCATACATACACAAACTAACACACACACACAAAACACGACGAAAACATGCTGCTGTTTGTTCAATGTTATCAGTCTCTCTACAGGACCAGCTGTGTGTCTCTCTACAGGACCAGCTGTGTGTCTCTCTACAGGACCAGCTGTGTGTCTCTCTATAGGACCAGCTGTGTGTCTCTCTACAGGACCAGCTGTGTGTCTCTCTACAGGATCAGCTGTGTGTCTCTCTACAGGACCAGCTGTGTGTCTCTCTACATGACCAGCTGTGTGTCTCTCTACAGTACCAGCTGTGTGTCTCTCTACAGGACCAGCTGTGTGTCTCTCTAAAGGACCAGCAGTGTGTCTCTCTATAAGGACCAGATGTGTGTCTCACTACAGGACCAGCTCTGTGTCTCTCTACAGGACCAGCTGTGTTTCTGTCTACATGTCAAGCTGTGTGTCCCTCTACAGGACCAGCTCTGTGTCTCTCTACAGGACCAGCTGTGTGTCTCTCTATAGAATCAGCTGTGTTTGTCTCTAAAGGTCCAGCTGTGTTTGTCTCTACAGGTCCAGCAGTGTGTCCCTCTACACGTCCAGATGTGTGTCTCTCTACAGGTCTAGCAGTGTGTCTCTCTACAGGTCCAGCAGTACGTCTCTCTACAGATCCAGCAATGTGTCTCTCTACAGATCCAGCAGTGTGTATTTCTATAGATCCAGCAATGTATCTTTCTAAAGGTCCTGTTGTGTGTCTTTCTACAGAATCAGCTGTGTGTTTTTTCTAAAGGTCCAGCAGTGTGTCTCTCTGAAGGTCCAGCAGTGTGTCTCTCTGAAGGTCCAGCTGTGTGTCTCTCTACAGGTCCAGCAGTGTGTGTCTCTACAGGTTCAGCAGTGTGTCTCTCCACAGGTCCAGCTGTGTGTCTCTCTACAGGTTCAGCTTTGTGTCTCTCTACAGGTTCTGCTGTGTGTCTCTCTACAGGTTCAGCTGTGTGTCTCTCCACAGGTCCAGCAGTGTGTCTCTACAGGTTCAGCTGTGTGTCTCTCTACAGGTTCAGCTGTGTGTCTCTCTATATGGCCAGCAGTGTGTCTTTCTACATGTCCAGCAGTGTGTCTCTCTACAGGTTCTGCTGTGTGTCTCTCTACAGGTTCAGCTGTGTGTCTCTCTACAGGTCCAGCAGTGTGTCTCTACAGGTTCAGCTGTGTGTCTCTCTACAGGTTCAGCTGTGTGTCTCTCTACAGGTTCAGCTGTGTGTCTCTCTACAGGTTCAGCTGTGTGTCTCTCTACAGGTTCAGCTGTGTGTCTCTCTACAGGTTCAGCTGTGTGTTTCTGTACAGTTTCAGCTGTGTGTCTTTCTACAGGTTCAGCTGTGTGTCTCTCTACAGTTCCAGCTGTGTGTCTCTCTACTGGACCAGCTGTGTGTCTCTCTACAGGTCCAGCTGTGTGTCTCTCTACAGGACCAGCTGTGTGTCTCTCTACAGGTCCAGCTGTGTGTCTCTCTACAGGTTCAGCTGTGTGTCTCTCTACAGGTCCAGTAGTGCGTCTCTCTACAGGTCCAGCTGTGTGTCTCTCTACAGGTTCAGCTGTGTGTCTCTCTACAGGTTCAACTGTGTGTCTCTCCACAGGTCCAGCAGTGTGTCTCCACAGGTCCAGCAGTGTGTCTCCACAGATCCCTCTCCCAGATGAGCCTCTACATGATGGTAGGTGAGCTACTGAACGTTTTCGTTGATTAAACGAAAGCTACCATGAGAAAAGCACATGGCATTAGAAGATAAACCGATGTCATTGTCTGTCAACAGAAGCCAAACTCAAGTCAAACCTGAAATTTCCTCCAAATCACATCGGAGACCAGCCTATGCCGAATTCAACCACGCCAAGGGAGAATTGATCAAATCTAGGACAGCCCCGAACTCAACCGCAGCCTAACGCAAGTTAGATCCAGATTATGCTGAAATTAGATCTTATTTTAGGAACAAGGGCGCATGTCAGCAACAGATGAGAAATCTGCCAGCGACTCATACCTGAGTGTTTGCACCAGGATCGACGAATTAGTGCTATCCAGTTCTTACTTCACACCTTTGCTGTGCCCCTACAGACTAAGCAGTCTAGTCTAGCCATGAGTAGGGAGCAAGATTGAAGACAAAACGGTTCTCACAAATGCCGCGCTGAAGACGGAAGTGTTGGATCGAAAGTCGCAAATCAAACGACAGCACAACACATCTACGCTCTTTCAAAAGTGGGCGGTTAGAAGTACGTTTAAAAGTGGACGGTCGGAAGTACATTTAAAAGTGGACGGTTGCAAGTACGTTTAAAAGTAGACTGTTGGAAGTACGTTTAAAAGTGGACGGTTGGAAGTACCTTTAAAAGTGGGCAGTTGGAAGTATGTTTAATATTGTGCGGTTGGAAGTACGTTTAAAAGTAGACGGTTGGAAGTACGTTTAAAAATGGACGGTTGGAAGTACCTTTAAAAGTGGGCAGTTGAAAGTACGTTTAAAAGTGGGCAGTTGAAAGTACGTTTAAAAATGGACGGTTGGAAGTACATTTAAAAGTGGGCAGTTGGAAGTACGTTTAAAAGTGGGCAGTTGGAAGTACGTTTAAAAGTGGGCAGTTGAAAGGACGGTTGGAAGTACGTTTAAAAGTGGGCAGTTGGAAGTACGTTTAAAAGTGGGCAGTTGGAAGTACGTTTAAAAGTGGGCAGTTGGAAGTACGTTTAAAAGTGGGCAGTTGGAAGTACGTTTAAAAGTGGGCAGTTGGAAGTACGTTTAAAAGTGGGCAGTTGGAAGTACGTTTAAAAGTGGGCAGTTAGAAGTACGTTTAAAAGTGGGCAGTTAGAAGTACGTTTAAAAGTGGGCAGTTAGAAGTACGTTTAAAAGTGGGCATTTGGAAGTACGTTTAAAAGTGGGCAGTTGAAAGTATGTTTAAAAGTGGGCAGTTGAAAGTACGTTTAAAAGTGGGCAGTTGAAAGTACGTTGAGAAAATTCATTTAGTTGTCGAGTGAACGCGGACCAAAATATTTTAATTCGCCTGTCATTATCAGCAAAATGCAGAGACTATCAATCCGGCTTCACAATTTGGCTCACAGAAAGTGAGTCCACAATAGTTTTGACTATGTTTGTCATATCGACTTTTTTCAAACACCCTGGGTTGGCCACAGTTCCCTGTAAATTATTACAATAGTCATCATTACTTTGTGATTAATGAGCACATTGCAACAGTCGCTGTCGAGCAACTTCGGAAGCATTTGTTTGAGATCCAGATCTGCTCTATGAGAAGATAAGTGGAAAATCTCGACAATTCTGGCGGCAGCAGAATTAAATCAGACAATTCTTGAGAACGTTTTCTGTGAGAAGATGAAGTGGATTAGACCTGAAATAGAAACATTACATGAACTGATGGGTTGCTTTGAGTTAGAGCTCACAATAAATACAATTAAAGTGTTCATCCCTTTACGCCGTAAAGTGAAGGAAAATGCGATGTTAATGTCTACATTATTCAATGAGGAGCGGCATATTTCTGTCTCATGTGGTCGATGTCACGCCAGGCCGCCCAACTTTCTCAGACATGTCGTACCCTTTTAAGACTGTGTGAACCTAAGAGTTGTCGATCAAGATCAAACCCGACCTCTTGTCTTTAGTTATAAAGTTCATTAACCAGCGAGCTACCGGGACTCCCTCAGCACATAATAAAGTTTACTAACAGCGAGCTACTGGGACTCCCTCAACACATAATAAAGTTTACTAACAGCGAGCTACCGGGACACCCCGAACACATAAAAAAGTTTACTAACAGCGAGCTACCGGGGCACCCCCAACACATAATAAAGTTTACTAACCAGCGAGCTACCGGGACACCCTCAACACATAATAAAGTTTACTAATAGCGAGCTACTGGGACTCCCTCAACACATAATAAAGTTTACTAACAGCGAGCTACCGGGACACCCCCAACACATAATAAAGTTTACTAACAGCGAGCTACCGGGGCACCCACAACACATAATAAAGTTTACTAACCAGCGAGCTACCGGGACACCCTCAACACATAATAAAGTTTACTAACCAGCGAGCTACCGGGACACCCTCCACACATAATAAAGTTTACTAAACAGCGAGCTACTGGGACTCCCTCAACACATAATAAAGTTTACTAAACAGCGAGCTACCGGGACTCCCTTAGCGCATAATAAAGTTTACTAACAGCGAGCTACCGGGACTCCCTCAACACATAATAATGTTTACTAAACAGCGAGCTACCGGGACACCCTCAACACATAATAAAGTTTACTAAACAGCGAGCTACCGGGACTCCCTTATCACATAATAAAGTTTACTAACAGCGAGCTACCGGGGCACCCTCAACACACAATAAAGTTTACTAACCAGCGAGCTACAGGGACTCCCTCAACACACAATAAAGTTTACTAACCAGCGAGCTACCGGGGCACCCTCAACATATAAAAAAGTTTACTAAACAGCGAGCTACCGGGGCACCCTCAAAACATTATAAAGTTTACTAACCAGCGAGCTACCGGGACACCCTCAACACATAATAAAGTTTACTAACCAGCGAGCTACCGGGACTCCCTCAACACACAATAAAGTTTACTAACCAGCGAGCTACCGGGGCACCCTCAAAACATTATAAAGTTTACTAACAGCGAGCTACCGGGACACCCTCAGCACATAATAAAGTTCATTAACCAGCGAGCTACCGGGGCACCCTCAACACACAATAAAGTTTACTAACCAGCGAGCTACAGGGACTCCCTCAACACACAATAAAGTTTACTAACCAGCGAGCTACCGGGCCATCCTCAACATATAATAAAGTTTACTAACCAGCGAGCTACCGGGGCACCCTCAACACATTATAAAGTTTACTAACAGCGAGCTACCGGGACTCCCTCAACACATAATAAAGTTTACTAACCAGCGAGCTACCGGGACTCCCTCAACACACAATAAAGTTTACTAACCAGCGAGCTACCGGGGCACCCTCAACACATAATAAAGTTTACTAACCAGCGAGCTACCGGGACACCCTCAACACATAATAAAGTTTACTAAACAGCGAGCTACTGGGACTCCCTCAACACATAATAAAGTTTACTAAACAGCGAGCTACCGGGACTCCCTTAGCACATAATAAAGTTTACTAACAGCGAGCTACCGGGACTCCCTCAACACATAATAAAGTTTACTAAACAGCGAGCTACCGGGACTCCCTCAGCACATAATAAAGTTAATTAACCAGCGAGCTACCGGGGCACCCTCAACACACAATAAAGTTTACTAACCAGCGAGCTACAGGGACTCCCTCAACACACAATAAAGTTTACTAACCAGCGAGCTACCGGGGCACCCTCAACATATAATAAAGTTTACTAAACAGCGAGCTACCGGGACTTCCTTAGCACATAATAAAGTTTACTAACAGCGAGCTACCGGGACTCCCTCAACACATATTAAAGTTTACTAAACAGCGAGCTACCGGGACTCCCTTAGCACATACTAAAGTTTACTAACAGCGAGCTACCGGGACACCCTCAACACACAATGAAGTTTACTAACCAGCGAGCTACCGGGACACCCTCAACACATAATAAAGTTTACTAACCAGCGAGCTACCGGGACACCCTCAACACATAATAAAGTTTACTAACCAGCGAGCTACCGGGACACCCTCAACACACAATAAAGTTTACTAACCAGCGAGCTACCTGGACACCCTCAACACATAATAAAGTTTACTAAACAGCGAGCTACCGGGACTCCCTCGGCACATAATAAAGTTCATTAACCAGCGAGCTACCGGGACACCCTCAACACATAATAAAGTTTACTAACCAGCGAGCTACCGGGACACCCTCAACACACAATAAAGTTTACTAACCAGCGAGCTACCTGGACACCCTCAACACATAATAAAGTTTACTAAACAGCGAGCTACCGGGACTCCCTCAGCACATAATAAAGTTCATTAACCAGCGAGCTACCGGGGTACCCTCAACACACAATAAAGTTTACTAACCAGCGAGCTACAGGGACTCCCTCAACACACAATAAAGTTTACTAACCAGCGAGCTACCGGGGCACCCTCAACATATAATAAAGTTTACTAAACAGCGAACTACCGGGACACCCTCAACACATAATAAAGTTTACTAACCAGCGAGCTACCGGGACACCCTCAACACATAATAAAGTTTACTAAACAGCGAGCTACTGGGACTCCCTCAACACACAATAAAGTTTACTAACCAGCGAGCTACAGGGACTCCCTCAACACACAATAAAGTTTACTAACCAGCGAGCTACAGGGACTCCCTCAACACACAATAAAGTTTACTAACCAGCGAGCTACCGGGACACCCTCAACACATAATAAAGTTTACTAAACAGCGAGCTACTGGGACTCCCTCAACACATATTAAAGTTTACTAAACAGCGAGCTACCGGGACTCCCTTAGCACATAATAAAGTTTACTAACAGCGAGCTACCGGGACTCCCTCAACACATAATAAAGTTTACTAACAGCGAGCTACCGGGACACCCCCAACACATAATAAAGTTTACTAAACAGCGAGCTACCGGGACTCCCTCAACACATAATAAAGTTTACTAATCAGCGAGCTACCGGGACTCCCTCAGCACATAATAAAGTTCATTAACCAGCGAGCTACCGGGGCACCCTCAACACACAATAAAGTTTACTAACCAGCGAGCTACAGGGACTCCCTCAACACATTATAAAGTTTACTAACCAGCGAGCTACCGGGGCACCCTCAACATATAATAAAGTTTACTAACCAGCGAGCTACCGGGACTCCCTCAACACATTATAAAGTTTACTAACAGCGAGCTACCGGGACTCCCTCAACACATAATAAAGTTTACTAACTAGCGAGCTACCGGGACTCCCTCAACACACGATAAAGTTTACTAACCAGCGAGCTACCGGGGCACCCTCAACACACAATAAAGTTTACTAACCAGCGAGCTACCGGGACACCCACAACACAATATAAAGTTTACTAACCAGCGAGCTACCGGGACACCCTCAACACATAATAAAGTTTACTAACCAGCGAGCTACCGGGACACCCTGAACACATAATAAAGTTTACTAACCAGCGAGCTACCGGGACTCCCTCAACACATTATAAAGTTTACTAACCAGCGAGCTACCGGGGCACCCCCAACACACAATAAAGTTTACTAACCAGCGAGCTACCGGGACACCCTCAACACATAATAAAGTTTACTAACCAGCGAGCTACCGGGACACCCTCAACACACAATAAAGTTTACTAACCAGCGAGCTACAGGGACACCTTCAACACATAATAAAGTTTACTAACCAGCGAGCTACCGGGACACCCTCAACACACAATGAAGTTTACTAACCAGCGAGCTACAGGGACACCTTCAACACATAATAAAGTTTACTAACCAGCGAGCTACCGGGACACCCTCAACACACAATGAAGTTTACTAACCAGCGAGCTACCGGGACACCCTCAACACATAATAAAGTTTACTAACCAGCGAGCTACCGGGACACCCTCAACACACAATAAAGTTTACTAACCAGCGAGCTACCTGGACACCCTCAACACATAATAAAGTTTACTAACCAGCGAGCTACCGGGACACCCTCAACACACAATAAAGTTTACTAACCAGCGAGCTACCTGGACACCCTCAACACATAATAAAGTTTACTAAACAGCGAGCTACCGGGACACCCTCAACACACAATAAAGTTTACTAACCAGCGAGCTACCGGGACACCCTCAACACACAATAAAGTTTACTAACCAGCGAGCATTAGGAGAGCTGGGAGTACAAGACATAACAAAACTACTCAATGACATATATAACACTGGACACATACCCGAAGATCTACTAAAATCTATCTTTGTAGCCATACCGAAGAAGTCAGGAGCAACTGATTGTGAAGACCATCGCACTATTAGTGTCATGAGCCATATGACTAAAATATTACTAAGAATAATCATGAGACGTGTAAGGAACAAAATAAAACCAGAAATAAGTGAGGAACAATGTGGATTTGTGGAAGGAAAGGGCACCAATAATGCAATATACATCTTAAGAACATTGATAGAAAGATCTATAGAGGTAAAGAAAGATCTATATATGTGCTTTATAGACTACACGAAAGCATTTAACAAAGTAAAGCATGTGGAAATAATCTATATGCTGGAGAAATTAAACATTGATGGAAGGATCTGCGAATCATAAAAAACATGTACTGGCAACAAACAGCAGCTATACGAATTAACAACCAAACAAGACAATTCCAATGTATAAAGCAAGGAGTCAGACAAGGCTGTGTTCTGTCGCCGGATTTGTTTTCACTTTACAGCGAATATATTATGAGATCAATAGGAGAAGAATGTTTCCAAGATGGCGGATCTAGTCCACGTCCTCTCGATCGCTGCAGAAAATGCACCCAAGGTCTGATTAATTTCGGATCTTCATTGCACTTTTCTGCGTAAAAGTCAAAATGATGATATGCTTGATACATCTGTGTCGCTAAGGCGAGGTCGTAGGTCGACAACAGTCCGTTTTTTGACGAATCAAGTGTTGTGAGTGAGACATTCCAGCTCCGTCTAGACTAGATCTGTGCTTTACGTCACATTAGTGCTGTTCAAGACCGTTATTGGGATTCTTTGACGCAAGTTATTTCCATGTTACACATTAATGTAAACTACTTCGTCAGTCGCAGTTTTGTCTCTTTGGGGAAGTTGCTTCGTGTTTTGTTCGTCGTAGGCTGCTTACACTTGAGTAATCAGACATAAGTCTAAAGGTATCGAGATTATGAGTTTGGCGACATTGTGTCCTACGTCATCGTATTGGTTCCCTAAACCGGCCGTGCGCAAATCTTACGGTCTGCTGTTTGATGTGCAACAAGAATAAATTGACGACTGACTGTGTGTGGAGTCATCAACGATGGCCTAACATCATCAAGTGCTACGATGATCATCATTTTCAAGAGGACGTGACTTACCGGTATATGGGGATAGGCGGCGGGAACAAATGAAGGCTATGCATGAAATGTGTTCCTTGTTGCAGTTTCCTCATATTACAAGTCGCATGTCTGTGTTAGTCACCTCTAGTGACTCGGGCAGATGGTGCTCGTAAACCTGGGAAGGCCGACCATCTAAGGGCAGAATCCCCCGACAGAAAAGATCAACTGCTGCCTTGCAGGAAGATTGGGGACAATCAAAGGCTAAGGAAAGCAAACCTGAAAAAATGCTGGCTGAAATCGGATGCACTGGGCCACTGGCGCAGAACACAGTGCAACGTATTAACGGGTGTTCAGTCAGAGTGGATCTGACAGACTCTAATTGTGATGTTCTGTCTGTGGGGGCGATCAACACACTTAGCCTGACAGCTGACTTCATATGAGAGTCTGGAATCCTTACTCTGATTGAGTCCTGAACGCAGAGAGATCAATAGTAGACAAAAAAGGAATTAAAGTCAACGGTCACAACATAAATAATTTGCGATATGCGGATGACACAGTCTTAATAGCAGAGACAGAGAAAGAACTACAAGAAATGATAGACATAATAGTAAAAGAAAGCAACAAGAAAGGTCTTAGTCTGAATAGTAAGAAAACAGAAGTAATGGTTATATCGAAGAAACAATCACCACCATCATGCAGCATAAAAATAAACGAGACAAATCTGAAACAAGTGCAACGTTTCAAATACTTGGGCACAATAATTACATCAGATGGGAGATGCACCACAGAAATAAAAAGCAGAATAGCTCAGGCCAAAATAGCGTGTCAGAAAATGAAAAATATTTTATGCAACAAATCTATGTCAATAGAAATGAGAAAGGGAGTTCATCGGTGCTATATAGAACCAATTCTGACCTATGGAAGCGAATCATGGACAGTAGACAAACAGATGAAAAGACGATTAGAGGCTACTGAGATGGGATTTCTCAGAAGAATGTTGAAAGTTCCCTGGACAGCTAAAAAGACCAATGAGGAAGTTCTCAAATAGACCAACACAAAAAGGGAGCTCTTAAAAAACATCAGAAAGAAGCAACAACATTTTTCGGGCACATCATGAGAAGAGGAAAGTTGGAATACTTGGTTACAACTAGCAAAATAAAAGGAAAGAGAGATCGCGGACGACAAAGAGAGAAAATACTAGATAGCTTGGTGTCATGGGATGGAAAACAGTCAACAACAGAACTGATATGCTGCACTGTAGATAGAAGATTGTGGAGGGACATGATCGCCTACGCCAACCGGTATGGCACATGATGATGATGATGATGAACCAGCGAGCTACCGGGACACCCTCAACACATTATAAAGTTTACTAACAGCGAGCTACCGGGACACCCTCAACACGTTATAAAGTTTACTAACAGCGAGCTACCGGGACACCCTCAACACATTATTAAGTTTACTAACAGCGAGCTACTGGGACACCCTCAACACATTATTAAGTTTACTAACAGCGAGCTACCGGGACTCCCTCAACACATTATTAAGTTTACTAACAGCGAGCTACCGGGACACCCTCAACACATTATTAAGTTTACTAACAGCGAGCTACCGGGACACCCTCAACACATTATTAAGTTTACTAACAGCGAGCTACCGGGACACCCTCAACACATTATAAAGTGAATGTAAAAGCCCACAACCGTCTATAGTTCTAATAAGGCCAGAGAACAGAAATATGTCATGAATCAGGCTAATACACATGTTCAAAATGGCTGCACGCATTGTTTGATCTTGAGTATTCGCGCTATTTAGATTGTTCAGCTTTAGCGAGACAGTTATAAATGTTAGTGTGTTTCTATTTCTGATTGCAATAATATTTGATATACTTTATATATATGGTGGATAGGCGGCGGAAACATGAAAAGTGTTCCTTGTTGCAGTTTCCTCATATTCCAAGTCCGGCTCGTTGCAGGAGCTACTGAGTTAAGTTCTGCTCTGTGCACACCGTGAGCTGTGTGTCTCATCCGTTTTGATCATGTTTGGATATTCCAATTGTTTACGATGAATGATGATATCGTAACAGGGAACAGTTGGCTGTGTTCAATTTCTGCGCAGTTTCGCCTTATGCCTTTTGGCGTGTGCTGAGATGGGAACTACAGTTACCTTTCTTTGTTTGGGAGATGACATATTAATTCGGATGATTACGCTGGCACGGGCGGTTGAGCAATTATGGATTTTAATTCATTTGCAGTGATACCGGGCCTTCCATAACCAAATAACATTTCCTACAAATTCTGATTTGCCAAGCAAATGGACCAAATGTGTACACGTAAAGACTGATCCCCTATAGCGGTAAGTGTAGCATGTAAGATGTAATGTCTGACGTTTGATGTAATTGTATGTGATACTTTCACACATAAGGCGGGGACTGTATTTAAACTATATTTAGAGATATGAATGTTGTGGTGTTTGTTGGTGAGGAAACAACTGATGAGAAAAGTAGATTGTACAGCACAAGTAGAAGATGGTCACGGCTGGAACATTTATTGATTTATTGCACGGACTCAACCCTCTCAACAATCCACACAACAAAAGTGCACAAAACCTTATAGAGAAGGTATACAACAACTTGTGCTAAAGGTAAAGGTAAAGTACGAGACTTGAACCGGCGTCTTAGCACGCGAGTTTACACCCATATGTGCTCGGCCGCCTATCCCGAAATGTTCGGAGATTTCTGTATAATGTCGCCTCAAGCATCGAAACTCAGATGCGAAGCAACATTCCTCACCTTCCCAGGGTAATACCATGGTATCTATTTCTGCCAACGGCTGGGTCGAACGGGGGGGGGGGGGGGTATTTTTTTTCCAACCACGAGTACAATTGACACTGCTCCCAGCGGGAATCGAACACGGGTTGTCCGAACGTCGGTAGCCCAGTCGGGTGGTTTTCTCAACTCGGCTACCGAGGCCCCCAACTTGTGCTATTAATGAACTAAACAATGACACAACAAATGATGTTAGAGACTGGTCTTTGCAGCACAGAATCTGCAATTGCTCAAAACTGGAGATAACAGAAAGTGTTACAATTTCTCCAGTCAGCTTTATATGCATGCTCTACATTGCCTCAGTAAGTTATTTAGCTTTAGCGTGTTCTTCATGTTCCGATAATGGTTATGGTTAGTCGAAGGCCCCGGTATCACTGCAAACGAATTAAAATCCACAATTGCTCAACTGTGCCAGTGGAAACATTCGCATTAAAACTCATCTCATTGAAGTATCCAAACAAAGAAAGGCAGCTGCAGTCCTCAACATAGCAGCCACAGCACACGCCAAAAGACATAAGGCCAAGCGGCACTGAAAGTGAACGCAGCTGAACTGTCCTTCGTTATACTATATCATCATTCATCGTAAGCAACCGGGATATCAAAACACAATTCGGATATAAAATAGCACAGCTCACGGTGTGCACAGAGCACTAAACTCAATAGCTCCGGCAGCAAGCCAGACTTGGAATATGAGGAAACTGCAACAAGCCGGACTTGGAATATGAGGAAACTGCAACAAGCCAGACTTGGAATATGAGGAAACTGCAACAAGCCAGACTTGGAATATGAGGAAACTGCAACAAGCCAGACTTGGAATATGAGGAAACAGCAGCAAGCCAGACTTGGAATATGAGGAAACAGCAGCAAGCCAGACTTGGAATATGAGGAAACAGCAGCAAGCCAGACTTGGAATATGAGGAAACAGCAGCAAGCCAGACTTGGAATATGAGGAAACAGCAGCAAGCCAGACTTGGAATATGAGGAAACAGCAGCAAGCCAGACTTGGAATATGAGGAAACAGCAGCAAGCCAGACTTGGAATATGAGGAAACAGCAGCAAGCCAGACTTGGAATATGAGGAAACAGCAGCAAGCCAGACTTGGAATATGAGGAAACTGCAGCAAGCCAGACTTGGAATATGAGGAAACAGCAGCAAGCCAGACTTGGAATATGAGGAAACAGCAGCAAGCCAGACTTGGAATATGAAGAAACTGCAACAAGCCAGACTTGGAATATGAGGAAACTGCAACAAGCCAGACTTGGAATATGAGGAAACTGCAACAAGCCAGACTTGGAATATGAGGAAACTGCAACAAGGAACACTTTTCACACTGAGCCTCAATGGTTCCTGCCGCCTATCCGCCATATTGACCGAAAGTCTGATAATGGTTACATATTCTATTTGTAAGATAACCATACCAAGTTGTGTGACCTACAATATAGGGGTAGATATACAAGTGGATGAAGTCCACATCAAGTCAGCTGTACCCGGTTGTGGTGCTAAACTAATGGGAAAAAATCTTTGGTTCTTTGGTTATGGAAGGCCCCGGTATCACTGCAAACAAATTATTAAAAACCATAATTGCTCAACCGCCCGTGCCAGTAGAATCATCCAAATTACTAACTCATTTCCCATACAAAGAAAGGTAGCTGTAGTCCCCATCATAGCAGTTTCAGCACACGCGAAAAGACATAAGGCGAAACCGCACAGAAAGTGAACACAGCTATCTGTTCCCTGCCATTCGATATCCTCATTCATCGTAAACAATTGGAATATCAAAACATGATCAAAACGGATGAAACACACAGCTCACGACGTGCACAGAGCACTTAACTCAGTAGCTCCTGCAACAAGCCGGACTTGGAATATGAGGAAGCTGCAACAAGGAACACTTTCATAAATAGCCTTCAGTGGTTCCTGTTTAAAAAAAAACTAAATTTCATTTTTAATATCATCATTTCATATCCTAGTCTGAATGAGCCATGATCGCAGAAGAAGAAGATTATCATCAGTTTTTTTGTTGTTTAAACGAGGAGGTGAAAGGATTGCCATCTATGAACAGGATGACTTCCAGTGATCAGAATGACGTCCAGTGATCAGGATGACTTCCAGTGATCAGAATGACGTCCAGTGATCAGGATGACTTCCAGTGATCAGAATGACGTCCAGTGATCAGGATGACTTCCAGTGATCAGGATGACGTCCAGTGATCAGGATGACGTTCAGTGATCAGGATGACTTCCAGTGATCAGAATGACGTCCAGTGATCAGGATGACTTCCAGTGATCAGAATGACGTCCAGTTATCAGGATGACTTCCAGTGATCAGGATGACGTCCAGTGATCAGGATGACTTCCAGTGATCAGGATGACGTCCAGTGATCAGGATGACGTCCAGTGATCAGGATGACTTCCAGTGATCAGGATGACGTCCAGTGATCAGGATGACGTCCAGTGATCAGGATGACGTCCACTGATCAGGATGACTTCCAGTGATCAGGATGACGTTCAGTGATCAGGATGACTTCCAGTGATCAGGATGACGTCCAGTGATCAGGATGACTTCCAGTGATCAGGATGACGTCCAGTGATCAGGATGACGTCCAGTGATCAGGATGACGTCCAGTGATCAGGATGACGTACAGTGATCAGGATGACGTACAGTGATCTACACAAACAATATATTAGAGGTTTGACATTGTCCGGAGCTGCGGGTCGACACTGACATTGTCCGGAGCTGAGGATCGACACTGACATTGTCCGGAGCTGCGGGTCGACACTGACATTGTCCGGAGCTGCGGGTCGACACTGACATTGTCCGGAGCTGCGGGTCGACACTGACATTGTCCGGTGCTGCGGGTCGACACTGACATTGTCCGGAGCTGCGGGTCGACACTGACATTGTCCGGAGCTGAGGATCGACACTGACATTGTCCGGAGCTGCGGGTCGACACTGACATTGTCCGGAGTTGCGGGTCGACACTGCTTGTAATTATTGCAGACAGTAGTGTTGTCAGTCGCAGTCTTTGACAAAATGTCTGTCTTGTGTGTTTCACACAAAAGTGCTGAAGCACATCATGGACAGTATCCACGATGGTTGTGAAGTGTCTGGTACCTGGGACAATGGTTGTTCTCAGATGGAAGTTGTTTCCTAGATCGCAATGTTGTGCCATGTTTAAACTATAGAAAAGTGCTAAATGAAAAGATATGGATGAAATCGACAATCTGGGGCTAATAAAAGCATTGGCAACATTTCTACCATTGATCTACAGTTTTATCTTCATTATTTCTCGTTCCTCTATGAGACGTTTCTTGTGATTACGAATGTGTTAATGTGAGGCGTCAGATTGAGCAGTAAATCAGTGCCATCATTAAAATGAAGCCTATTGTAAGCCATGGTTTGGTACCAAAATCAAAGCTTAAGTTGATAGATTTATGATACACTTCTTGTGCTGTGTAATTTCTTATTGAGCCTCCTAATTGAAATGTGAAAGACATTCTAATAATGAGCCTATGTGTGTTCGACATTTATCGAACTGTGTATGCAGCCAATACGTTCTTGACTGCAACTAATGTTGCCATTTTCTCTCAACCGTGTCATCCCAAAAAGTATTCCCGTACAAGCAACCTAAATTTGTATTAAACAGCTAAACCTATAGAGAGACGAGACGAACTTCAACGTTTCGGCAAAAGCCTTTCATCAGGTACAAACCAATACATATTAATGGAAAAACAAACAAGGAAGGTCTGCAAATACCAATATCAGAATTGCGGAAGAGGAAATTTAGCCAGGACTAATGTTCCTGTTGGTCACATGATAAATAAACAATAAGCCAGGTAGGATCAAGAGGGTTATAAAGGAGCCAAACAAAGTGAAAAAAGGAGAAACAGGCCCCTGAGTATGGCTGTAAGGAGGGGCCCCATAGTGGGTGGGAGGAAAACGAGAAATGCAGGAGAGACGATACAGATAACTCAGCGAGCAATAAAGATAGGACACAGGAGCAGAGATTGTAAGAGGAGGCCGCTGATTACAGGAAAGAGTTGAAGGGGTTTAATTCTCTCGGACTAACATGTTATCGCCAGCACTACTCGTGGCATGGTATTCAAAATATTATATATGTTCTATTTGTGCTTATCTGTCGTACCTGCCCCATTAACTTGACACTACAGCTAGTCCATAACCAATAACCAATACAGCTAATCTACTGTATTTTAATTTCTAATTTAAATACGTGTTTGTCGATAAACGCTCTACAAACATCATATTGCGTGTGCTAGAACTGCAAAAGGCCGGTTGAAAAATAAGTCCCCAAATGAGTGACGTCACAGGTTCCGTACTGTCAGCTGGCCTTATTATTTATAAATGGTTGTGACTTACAAAGTCCTGTCTTGTCTTATTGCTACAGGTTGATACAATCGGAAACTCCTGTACCCAAGAGTCATGTGGCGAGTTGTAATAGTTTTATTAAATTCCCCACTTATACTGGAGAAGTTGGAACTTGTCCTTCCTAGAGGTCCTGCAATACTGGGTCCTCTATATCAGTAGCACACCACTACAGAGAACACGACCGCAGGCCCTTGAGCTCCCTCATTAGTGGGTAACTGATCCCTGATGAAGTTATTTTTGACGTCATAAGATGTTTTCCTGTTCACGGTTGTTTATTGACCTTCTTTTATTAACAAATAGCCATGGGTATTGAAGGTCTTCGTGACCCTTTCTTCATCTTTCCTTCCTCATTTGCCTTTCAGCGTCGAGGGGGGATATAATTTGTGGTCTTTTGATCTTCTGTTCACCTCTGCTACTGTTATGTTTTCTAGCGTTTCTGATGTTCCGTCAATCCATCTTTTTCGTGGTCGGCCATAGGGTCTGATATTCCTGCAAAATTAGTTGACGAGCTGTGGTGTGTTTTGATATTTCTGCTTTATCATGTGACCAGAAAATATCATCTATTGTTTCTTTATATATTCTAAGGCAGGGGTTAGTCCTAGCTTTTTTAGCAGTTCTTCATTTCTTATCTTATCTCTCATGCTGTTTCCTGTCATTCGTCTAACACATTTAATCTCGGTTGAGGTTATTTTTCTTATTGTTCTTGCATCTAGGGTCCAGGACTGGCATTGGTAGCACAACGTTGGGATGAAGATTGTATTGTAGAGTGGGCGTTTTGCCTCTAGAGTTATTTCCTTATCTGACATTATCAAGAACTTTAGAATGGTAGTCTCTTAATTAGCACTTCTAGCATCAACAATTTGTGTATGACTCCTGTGTGCCGCTCTGTTGAATGATTGCTTTGAAGAGGGCAAAAACTTTGTTTCGCATCAGCTCTCATCTCATTGTTGGTACAGTGTTGAGCGTTGTGCGGTTGCTTCCTCTGCCCCTTTCATTGCTGTATTGTGCAACAAGCCACAGAGAGAAGACTGTCAGTTTTACCAGTGGTCAACCACAAAAATGGTATGCAAGAATCAACATTGACAATGAAGAACTCGAATCATAAATATCAAAATAATCAATGAAGAATGTGTAATCATCATGGGTCTGTGATAACTGACAAAGCACAATGTCAGGACTAAAAAAATTAAAGGAAGACTGGCAATAGAAACATAGAAATTAATTAGCTTGAAGATCAAGTAGTAGAATGCCAGCAAAGCAGTACAAGCAAAACTATTGCATTTATCTTTTCAATAAGAAAACAATAGGACCTCTACGGAGATGAAATGTGTTAGCCAAATGACAGGAAACAGCCCGAGTGACAAAATCAGAAATGAAGAACTGAGAAAAAAACTTTGAATAACCCCCGCCATAGAATATATAAAGAAGGAACAGATACGCGTTCTCGCACATTCACATCATATCTGTACAACTCTCCTTTCAACATAATGTGCCATACCGGTTACCGTAGGCGATCATGTCCTTCCACAATATTCTATCTACAGTGCATCTTATCAGTTCTGTTGTTTGTTTTCCAAGCCATGAAACTAAGCTATCCAGTATGTTCTGTCTTTGTCGTTCGCGATCTCTCTCTCCTTTTATTTTGCCAGTTGTAACCAAGTATTCCAACTTTCCTCTTCCCATGATGTGCCCAAAAATGTGGATTTTTTATTTCTGATGTTTTTTTGGAGCTCTCCTTTACTTTCCAAATTTTGCTTACGTTGAAGCCACTCATTCATGCGCCTTCAAATGCAAGAGATCACTCTAGGACATCGTCAACGACCAGAAAGCCACACAACAAAATACCCCACCTCTTCTATGTGTGTTGCATCAACAATGCTAGTTCCCACTTTTCTCATTCATATTTATCACCCAACTTCACAACACAAGCTGACTCCATCCTGTATGATATTTAATACCCACGGTAATTTAAATTTCAGGAACATTAAATCTGTGAAGAGAGGAAGCTATATATTACGGCATTCCCCGACATGTCACATGCCACCAATCTAATGAGCCTTTTATGGCTAACCATTCTTTAAAAAGCCAGGTTGACGTTTTGCCACAAGTGTTTTGTTGTAGTTTTGGTTTGACGTTTCTGAAAATCTTGTTACTGACACCGTGTTGTAAAAATAAAATATATCAACAGCGGCTTCCCTACTCCACCCCCCCCCCCCCCCCCCCCGTCCCCTTTTCTTACATAGCAACCGAGGTTTCGGATATAATTCATATAAGTAAATGATGTTGTAGGACGTGAATGTAAGTAGAGAATCTATGAAGATATCAATGGTTTGTATAACCGAATGTTGCTGGCTGATAGTGAATGTTGCTTGCTGATAGTGAATGTTGCTGGCTGATAGTGAATGTTGCTGGCTGATAGTGAATGTTGCTGGCTGATAGTGAATGTTGCTGGCTCATAGTGAATGTTGCTGGCTCATAGTGAATGTTGCTGGCTGATTGTGTGACGATTTGGTTGCCAGTCACTGTCACTTATAAAGGTTCACAGTTGACTGCTGATATATCAAACGAAGAATCGACGTTGTTTGTTGTAGGAGAATCGACGTTGTTTGTTGTAGGAGACTCGATGTTGTTTGTTGTAGGAGACTCGATGTTGTTTGTTGTAGGAGACTCGATGTTGTTTGTTGTAGGAGAATCGACGTTGTTTGTTGTAAGAGACTCGATGTTGTTTGTTGTAGGAGAATCGACGTTGTTTGTTGTAGGAGACTCGATGTTGTTTGTTGTAGGAGACTCGATGTTGTTTGTTGTAGGAGACTCGATGTTGTTTGTTGTACGAGAATCGACGTTGTTTGTTGTAGGAGACTCGATGTTGTTTGTTGTAGGAGAATCGACGTTGTTTGTTGTAGGAGACTCGATGTTGTTTGTTGTAGGAGACTCGATGTTGTTTGTTGTAGGAGACTCGATGTTGTTTGTTGTAGGACACTCGATGTTGTTTGTTGTAGGAGACTCGATGTTGTTTGTTGTAGGAGAATCGACGTTGTTTGTTGTAGGAGACTCGATGTTGTTTGTTGTAGGAGACTCGATGTTGTTTGTTGTAGGAGACTCGATGTTGTTTGTTGTAGGAGACTCGATGTTGTTTGTTGTAGGAGAATCGACGTTGTTTGCTGTAGGAGACTCGATGTTGTTTGTTGTAGGAGACTCGATGTTGTTTGTTGTAGGAGACTCGATGTTGTTTGTTGTAGGAGACTCGACGTTGTTTGTTGTAGGAGAATCGACGTTGTTTGTTGTAGGAGACTCGATGTTGTTTGTTGTAGGAGACTCGATGTTGTTTGTTCTAGGAGACACGACGTTGTTTGTTGTAGGAGACTCGACGTTGTTTGTTCTAGGAGACACGACGTTGTTTGTTGTAGGAGACTCGACGTTGTTTGTTGTAGGAGACTCGACGTTGTTTGTTGTAGGAGACTCGACGTTGTTTGTTCTAGGAGACACGACGTTGTTTGTTGTAGGAGACTCGACGTTGTTTGTTGTAGGAGACTCGACGTTGTTTGTTGTAGGAGACTCGACGTTGTTTGTTGTAGGAGACTCGACGTTGTTTGTTGTAGGAGACTCGACGTTGTTTGTTGTAGGAGAATCGACGTTGTTTGTTGTAGGAGACTCGATGTTGTTTGTTGTAGGAGACTCGATGTTGTTTGTTGTAGGAGACTCGACGTTGTTTGTTGTAGGAGACTCGACGTTGTTTGTTGTAGGAGAATCGACGTTGTTTGTTGTAGGAGACTCGACGTTGTTTGTTGTAGGAGACTCGACGTTGTTTGTTGTAGGAGAATCGACGTTGTTTGTTGTAAGAGAATCGACGTTGTTTGTTGTAAGAGAATCGACGTTGTTTGTTGTAAGAGAATCGACGTTGTTTGTTGTAGGAGACTCGACGTTGTTTGTTGTAAGAGAATCGACGTTGTTTGTTGTAGGAGAATCGACGTTGTTTGTTGTAGGAGACTCGACGTTGTTTGTTGTAGGAGACTCGACGTTGTTTGTTGTAGGAGACTCGACGTTGTTTGTTGTAAGAGAATCGACGTTGTTTGTTGTAGGAGACTCGATGTTGTTTGTTGTAGGACACTCGATGTTGTTTGTTGTAGGAGACTCGATGTTGTTTGTTGTAGGAGAATCGACGTTGTTTGTTGTAGGAGACTCGATGTTGTTTGTTGTAGGAGACTCGATGTTGTTTGTTGTAGGAGACTCGATGTTGTTTGTTGTAGGAGAATCGATGTTGTTTGTTGTAGGAGAATCGACGTTGTTTGTTGTAGGAGACTCGATGTTGTTTGTTGTAGGAGACTCGATGTTGTTTGTTGTAGGAGACTCGATGTAGTTTGTTGTAGGAGACTCGACGTTGTTTGTTGTAGGAGAATCGACGTTGTTTGTTGTAGGAGACTCGATGTTGTTTGTTGTAGGAGACTCGATGTTGTTTGTTCTAGGAGACACGACGTTGTTTGTTGTAGGAGACTCGACGTTGTTTGTTCTAGGAGACACGACGTTGTTTGCTGTAGGAGACTCGACGTTGTTTGTTGTAGGAGACTCGACGTTGTTTGTTGTAGGAGACTCGACGTTGTTTGTTCTAGGAGACACGACGTTGTTTGTTGTAGGAGACTCGACGTTGTTTGTTGTAGGAGACTCGACGTTGTTTGTTGTAGGAGACTCGACGTTGTTTGTTGTAGGAGACTCGACGTTGTTTGTTGTAGGAGACTCGACGTTGTTTGTTGTAGGAGAATCGACGTTGTTTGTTGTAGGAGACTCGATGTTGTTTGTTGTAGGAGACTCGATGTTGTTTGTTGTAGGAGACTCGACGTTGTTTGTTGTAGGAGACTCGACGTTGTTTGTTGTAGGAGAATCGACGTTGTTTGTTGTAGGAGACTCGACGTTGTTTGTTGTAGGAGACTCGACGTTGTTTGTTGTAGGAGAATCGACGTTGTTTGTTGTAAGAGAATCGACGTTGTTTGTTGTAAGAGAATCGACGTTGTTTGTTGTAAGAGAATCGACGTTGTTTGTTGTAGGAGACTCGACGTTGTTTGTTGTAAGAGAATCGACGTTGTTTGTTGTAGGAGAATCGACGTTGTTTGTTGTAGGAGACTCGACGTTGTTTGTTGTAGGAGACTCGACGTTGTTTGTTGTAGGAGACTCGACGTTGTTTGTTGTAAGAGAATAGACGTTGTTTGTTGTAGGAGACTCGATGTTGTTTGTTGTAGGAGACTCGACGTTGTTTGTTGTAGGAGACTCGACGTTGTTTGTTGTAAGAGAATCGACGTTGTTTGTTGTAGGAGACTCGACGTTGTTTGTTGTAAGAGAATCGACGTTGTTTGTTGTAGGAGACTCGATGTTGTTTGTTGTAGGAGACTCGACGTTGTTTGTTGTAAGAGAATCGACGTTGTTTGTTGTAGGAGACTCGACGTTGTTTGTTGTAAGAGAATCGACGTTGTTTATTGCAGGAGACTCGACGTTGTTTGTTGTAAGAGAATCGACGTTGTTTATTGCAGGAGACTCGACGTTGTTTGTTGTAAGAGAATCGACGTTGTTTATTGCAGGAGATTCAACGTTATTTGTTGCAGGAGACTCAACGTTGTTTGTTGTAGAAGACTCGATGTTGTTTGTTGCAGGAGACTCGATGTTGTTTGTTGCAGGAGACTCAACGTTGTTTGTTGCAGGAGACTCAACGTTGTTTGTTGCAGGAGACTCAACGTTGTTTGTTGCAGGAGACTCAACGTTGTTTGTTGCAGGAGACTCGACGTTGTTTGTTGTAGAAGACTCGATGTTGTTTGTTGCAGGAGACTCGACGTTGTTTGTTGCAGGAGACTCGACGTTGTTTGTTGTAAGAGAATCGACGTTGTTTGTTGCAGGAGACTCGACGTTGTTTGTTGCAGGAGACTCAACGTTGTTTGTTGTAGAAGACTCGATGTTGTTTGTTGCAGGAGACTCGATGTTGTTTGTTGCAGGAGACCCGATAGTCGCTCGCAGAAGATGATAATTGATTAAGTTTGGTTGATGTGAAAGCTTATGAACGTTGATAGTTATTATTTACATTAGCCATTAAGTCGTTCCGGTACATTTGATTATTTCATCCATTCTCTCACCAACAACCCCTCCCACCAACAACCCCTCTCACCAACAACCCTTCCCACCAACAACCCCTCTCACCAACAACCCTTCCCACCAACAACCCTCTCACCAACAACCCCTCCCACCAACAACCCCTCTCACCAACAACCCCTCCCCTCAACAACCCCTCTCAACAACAACCCCTCTCACCAACAACCCAACTTCCATCACTCAAGATTGATCATTTGTTTATGCTGTACTTGTCCGTCAATTACATATTTCATCAACAGAGGTGCGCGTGGCCGTGCGGCTAAAACCCCTGTTCCGCTGGCTGAAAAGTTGACGTACGGTGTTCGAAGCAGCGGTAGACAGAAAGGAATTTTTCTATCGGGGGTGAAATAAAAATCCTGAGTCGCAGACGTCGTGGCGACTGCTTGACCAAGCGGCCTTTATCCCTCTGGTTCTATCGTTGCCCCCCGACATGCACCAGCAATGGTACTATGTGTCGTAAAGATAGTTTTTTTTTTATCAACAGCCATTTAAAAAGACATTACATGGGAGTAGACGCTGTATGTCGTTGTTTCTAGTCTTGTGCGATGTTTTGAGCCTTCCAACACAAACACATCCGACTTCAGTAATGTATTTTGAGATAGCGATTTGTGCCCCAGGTCTACACACATGAACAAGGAGAAGCACACCATGAAGATCTCAATAAAGTTATGAAACAAGTGAAATCGTCTGATATTTTAGCTGTAATGGTTGGCACGAATGCCAAACTAGGAAAAGGAAGATATAAGAAAAAAAGAGGATATCATGGCCTAGGAAAACGAAAGAGGGGAATACAATTTTATGAAGAAAACAGTTGATCATCAGGTACCATTCAAGCTGGCGTAGGTGATCATGTTTCTGCACAACATTCGATCTCGACAGTTATTTATTCTTTATGTTGTTGGCCTTCTGTCAAGCTTTGCTTCCCTTTATCTCTTCGTCCCTCAATTTTTCCAGTTGTTACAATATATTCCAGTTGTTCTCTTCTCATTACATGGCCAAAAAATGACGATTGTTTCTTCCAAATATTGGAAATTAGCTCTCTTTTTGCATTGACCTCTTTCAAAACATTTTCATTACTCTTCTTAGCTGTCCTTGGTACTCTCAACATTCTTCTGTAAAACCACATTTCTACAGACTCCACTGATTTTCTTGTCTGTTGTCCTATTGTCCATGATTCACATCCATATGTTAAGACTGGCTTTACATAACATTTAAGAACTCATTTTCTTGTTTCTATTGTCAAAAATGGATTGCATAGTATCTTCCTCATTTTTTTATTTTTTTTTTGGAAAGCTGCTTTTACCTGAGCCATTCTGCATCTCACCTCTTTTGTACATCTTCCATCTGAGGTTAACAAAGTTCCCAAATATTTAAATTCATTTACCTCTTTTAATATTGTTCCACTTGTCTTTATTTTGCACTGAAGTGATGTCTTTTTCTGTGATGTTACCATTACTTCTGTCTTTTTGCTATTAAGACCGAGTCCTTTATATTTGCTTTCTTTCACTATAATTTTTCTTTAACATTTCATAATTTATTTTAACTTTTCTTGTAACTCATTTTCACTCTTAGCGATTAAGACTGTATCATCAGCATACCTTCGATTATTTATATTATGACCTCCAATTTATATTCCAGCCATGCTCCTTGTGGATCTTAAAATAATCTCACTATAAATATTAAAAAACCATCAGCACAAAATAAGGTAAAGAGCCCCGTCACGCCAGTGGCGTCTAGGGAATGTGATGTTAGTGATCATAATTTTTGTAGACTTTAAGCACATGATTTTTGGGGTAATGAGGTCGGTATTACGCCAGTGCCGTTTTTTTTTCCAGAAAAATATCCAGTACCCATTTAGGCTGGGTGAACCTGGAAGCCGTTGATCAGGATCGAACTCGATCTTTTGTCCCTTGTAGTCTAGTTTGCTAAGCACAGAGCTATCGCCTCTCCCCTTTCATTATTTCATCAGCATACACTTGCGATTATTTGTATCCATTTGTTATTCCAGGCATGTCCCTTGTGGGTCTTAAAATGATCTCACTATACATGTTAAATAAATCTGGTGCCAGCACACAACCTTGCCTAACACCCTGGTTTATTTGTTGAATACATTCCAAATTAACATCCAGTTCTTATGGCGGCTGTTTGTTGCCAGTACATGTTCTTTATTATTCTTAGATCTTTTCTGTCAACTTTTATGCCTTCTAAAATGTTGATTATTTCTTGGTGCTTTACTTTGTCAAATGCTTTAGTATAATCTATAAAATATAGGTATAGATCTGTTTTCACCTCTATGACTCTTTCTACTAAAGATATTGTGATGTATATAGCATTGTTCGTACCTTTACTTTTAACAAAACCACACTGTTCATCACTAATTTCTGGAAAGTTTCTTCGTCATATCTTAGTCATGTGACTCACAAGGCTTATTGTGCGACGATCATCGCGTTCAAGCACAAAAGATTTCCTTGGTAGGGCTATGAATATTGATTTTAATTGGGCGTCTGGTATATATCTATCTATCTATCTATTGTCCTTTCGAGCCGAAGACGGCACATAGGGCAGAACCACAATCTCAAAAACAGAAACCTTGCGTGCCAAAGTGGCACATATTGCAGAGATCACTGCTCTAAAATCTATTTCGCTGTTTCCATAACAATACTTTTTACAATGACAGCTTATCAAGCCATTGATCAACCTCCCTAGTCGACTCTTACGACATGCCTGGAAGGTTACAGTGTCACTATTCTTTACTTCCCTCATAATGAGGCCCCGCTAACACACAGGAAAGGTATATATCTACTGTTATAGATATGTCGTGACGATATCTATGAAAGCGAAGTTAGTCATATGTAACACCTATTTTGAGAAACATAAAAAAGCTGTCTACGTGGAAAAGTCCTTCCGATAAGATGACCAACTAGAGAGACAGCATAATGGTCAAACATAGATTAGGAAAAACATAATTGGAACGACAAAATCAATTTTAACGTCATTTAAGGTATATAAACATCAAGACAATTGTTTGTTTGTTGCGTTCGCCAACTTACCTTTGACAAAGTCCATAGAGCCTAGCAACTAAATGTTGCATGTTAATTCGTTTTTCCTTGGCAGCCGTGTGCACATGGTCCCTCGCCACACGGGTATATAACTCCGTCTTCGGAGGTACTCATATTTTTTCCGTCCATGAGTAATTGGCGTTTCAGGTCGGGCCTCGCTGCTGAGACCAGGGGTGATTGTCGCAGAGAGGCAGAGAGAAATCATAAATAAAAATCCCAACTGGTGCAGCCGGGATTTGAACCCACAACATCTCTGTTTCGAATTCAACCAGTCCCCCATCAAGACAAATAACACCAGGGCTAAAGCTATGAATAGCAAAATGTTATATCTCTTCAACATTCATGTATGGTGCAGAAACATGGACATTAGACAAGAAAACAGAACAGAAAATTGAAGCCTTTGAAATGTGGAATTATAGAAGTACAGGAAGAAATGGATGGAAAGAAAAGAAAACAAACGATGTAGTTTTCTTAAAAATGAAAAGAGAACTACTAAACACAATTCAAACAAGACAAATGAGATTTTTGGGGCATGTTGGAAGACACAACAGCCAACTAAAAGTAATCTTAGAAGGAAAAATACAAGGTAAAAGAGGTAGACCAAGACTAACATGGACGAGTAAAATCATAAGATTGACATGTCGGCCTAAAACAATCTGTACAATGGTAAGCAAGAGACAGAGCGGAATGGTGCTCGATGATATCCAACCTTTGATGCGGAGACGGCACTCAGTCATAAATTACAAATAACGTCATTACGTCATGAGAGAAGGGTGGATCCCTTCATGTTGTGTAAAGGGATAGATCCTTTCATATTGTATAAAAGGGTGGATTTCTTCGTGTTGTATCAAATGGTGGATCCCTCATGTTGTATCAAAGGGTGGATCCCTTCATGTTGTGTCAAAGGGTGGATCTCTTCATGTTGTATCAAATGGTGGATCCCCTCATGTTGTATCAAAGGGTGGATCCCCTCATGTTGTGTCAAAGGGTCGATTCCTTCGTGTTGTGTCAAAGGGCGAATCCCTTCATGTTGTGTGAAACGGCAGATCCCTTCATGTTGTGTCAAAGGGCGGATCCCTTCATGTTGTATAAAAGGGCGGATCCCTTCATGTTGCGTCAAAGGGCGGATCCCTTCATGTTGTATAAAAGGGTTGATCCCTTCATGTTGTGTCAAAGGGTTGATCCTTTCATGTTGTATGAAAGGGTAGATCCCTTCATGTTGTGTAAAAGTGTAGATCACTTCGTGTTGTGTAACACATGCCTGTATGAATGTTTAGTTAAACATCTTGAAATGTATAAGTGAGATCTTGTTACAGATTGAGTTGTGACATTGTCAACTTGTTCCGAAAGAAGGATACTTTTTTCGGTAAATGTGTTTATAACACGTTGAGAAACGATCGTTGAGATACGATCGTTGAGATACGATCATTCTTCTCACAGCAGTTGCAACACATTCAGCAACAGTTACTTTCTGAGAAAATTGTCCACAAAATAGAAACTGACACCGAACAATCCTAACCGGCACTGATAGTCTTCTGCTAGTGTCCTGTCACGTCCACTTGTTGTATATTGTGAAGCTCGCCATCAGCAGACATGAACCTTGTACAAATAAGAGCACGCGGGTAACGTTGTTCATTGTAAAAGTGGCAATCAAACAAATTGTGAAACTTGGTTTCAAATTTGCTGCAAAAAATAGCCGAAGAAAGATTCATGGAATTATGACATGTCACACAAAGACTAGGGGTAGGGTTCGATCCCAACCGACGGCTTCCTGGTTCACCCAGCCTTAAATGGGTAACAGATTTTTTTTTTCTGGGAAAGTAAAGAGGCGCGGGCGTAATACCGACCACATTACCCCGAAAATAATGTGCTGTCGATCTGTAAAAAAATGCATGGTCACTAACACCATATTCCCTATACGTCACTTGGCGTGACGGGGCTTTTTTTTTTTATTTATTTTTTTTTTGACTGGCAGGACAAATAAGAGCCAAGAAAGATTGTTGGTTTCTGTTTTAACATGCAAGAAATTGTCCATTTCATAAATGTTAAAACTGATTCTATGAGACCACTGGACTGGTTGATTTGATTCGAATGTGCCAAATGTAATCAAGTTGAAGAGAATTATGGCGACTTCTCGACGGGATGGTGAGATTGACAGAAGATGTAGATTTTGTTGATGTTTGATGATGTTGAAAGTTACACAAGATATAGGTTATGTTTGATGATGTTGAAAGTTACAGAAGATATAGGTTATGTTTGATGATGTTGAAAGTTACAGAAGATATAGGTTATGTTTGATGATGTTGAAAGTTACAGAAGATATAGGTTATGTTTGATGATGTTGAAAGTTGCAGAAGATATAGGTTATGTTTGATGATGTTGAAAGTTACAGAAGATATAGGTTATGTTTGATGATGTTTAAAGTTACAGAAGATATAGGTTATGTTTGATGATGTTTAAAGTTACAGAAGATATAGGTTATGTTTGATGATGTTTAAAGTTACAGAAGATATAGGTTATGTTTGATGATGTTTAAAGTTACAGAAGATATAGGTTATGTTTGATGATGTTGAAAGTTGCAGAAGATATAAGTTATGTTTGATGATGTTGAAAGTTAGAGAATATGTAGATTGTGTTTGATGACGTGGAGAGCGTAAAAGATGACATTGGTTCCTGAGGCCGAAATGTTGAGTGCGAGTTGATATGTTTCTAGACAGACACTGAGAGCACAACCAGTTAACCATTTAGAGTCAGACTTGCTGTAGTCAGCTCAATGCCCATGAATAGTTGATTGTTAGTATTGGTTACCTATTTTGATGACTCAAACACCTCACTCATCATCATCAAGTACTGACTGGGCCTGCTCGCGTAGGTGATCATTTCTCTCCACAACTTTCGATCTCGACAGTTCATTATCATTTCTGTTGTGACCTTCTGCCAAGCCATTCTCTTAAGCTGTCTGGTATTTTTTTCTCTTTGCTTCCCTCTATCTCTTCGTCCCTCAATTTTTCCAGTTGCTACAATATATTCTATTTGTTCTCTTCTCATTACATGGCCAAAAAATAATGATTGTTTCTTCCTAATATTGGAAATTAGCTCTCTTTTTGCTCTGACCTCTTTCAGAACATCTTCATTACTCTTCTTAGCTGCCCATGGTATTTTCAACATTATTCTGTAAAACCCCATTTCTACAGATTTTGTTGTCTGTTGTCATATTGTCCATGATTCACATCCATATGTTAAGACTGGCTCTAAATAACATTTAAGAACTCTTTTTCTTGTTTCTATTGTCAAAAATGGATTGCATAGCATCTGCCCTATTTTTTGGAAAGCTGCTTTTGCCTGAGTCAATCATGCATCTCACCTCTTTTGTACATCTTCCGTCTGAGGTTAACAAAGTTCCCAAATATTTAAATTCATTTACCTGTTTTAATATTGTTCCATTGTCTTATTTTGCACTGAGGTGATGTCTTTTTCTTTGTTGTTACCATTAATTCTTTGTTTTTGCTATTAAGGCTGAGTCCCTTATTTTCAGGTCGGGTAATTTTACCTGCTACTGTACGCAGTACAACCTGTGACTGCCTTGCAGGTAAGCTCGGGAGAGTAAAGGGCTAAGGGAGGGTGCCCCGAAGTAAAACAACCCCACTGCCTTGTGGGTGAGACTTTTTAGTCAAAGGCTAGCGGAGCCAACCGTAAACAAACCGACGGAAGGCAACAGAAAACCACCGTCGTAACTTCTTTGTACAATCAAGAAAAACACATCACTGGTTAGACATAAACCTTACTTCTCTCAGTCGTTTCAAAACACAACCCTCGCTTCAATGCAAATGTTCAAAGCTTTAGTTATGTGCTTGCTGCTGTGTTCTCATAGAAATGAACGTTCAAGTTAACGATAAGGACAACAGTTGGGGATGAATTTAGATGACCTGGTCAGAATTAGAGCTAGCGCCTAACATGGGTTTAGTTTAGAAAGAGTGCCTTCCATTCGTCAGACTGTCTTCCATCTTCATTTTGAATCCAGTGACCAAACAAAAGGAAAACTGAACAGGCTACAGTGATGGAGTACATCAATTAGTGGTTATAATATTTTATGCAAAAAAAATTATCATTATCGTTGTTATTTTGCTTTTATTTAATTGTATATGGCCTTTGACGTCATGGCAGACAGTTGGTAATAAGCAATCATGATAGGTCTGTAATTTGGTAAAATATGAATGTCTTATGTTGGATGCTGGATCCGCTATAGCTCAGTGGTTAGTAAACTGGACTACAAAGGACAAAAGGTAGGGTTCTGTCCCAACCGACGGCTCCCGAGTTCACCCAGCCTTAAATGGGTACCGGATTATTTTTTTCTGGGAAAGTAAAACGACACAGGCGTAATACCGACCACATTACCCCAAAAATCATGTACCGAAGGTCTGTAAAATGTATGGTCACTAACACCATATTCCCTATACACCACTTGGCGTGACGGGTGCTCTTGACTTTTATGCTTTACTTTTTTATGCTGGATGCTACTTTGCTTAACAGGTTCTCTCGTGTCTGAATTTGGAATAATGGATACGACAGATCAGATTCTATAATTAACATGTATCATTATCTGTGCTAGATTCTTCTTCTTCTTTGTTCCTTTCTCATTTGCCTTTCAATCTCGAGGGGAGATATAATTTGAAGTCTTCTGCTCTTCTGTTCGCCTTTGCTATTGTTATGTTTCCTAGTGTTCCAATATTCCGTCGATCCATCGTTTTCGTGGTCGGCCTTTGGATCTGGTGTTCTCGCTACGTTTACTGAAAGGAATAATAGAAGGAAAAGGTATGTGTTAGCACTCGGAAAAAATGACAAATAAACAACAACAGAAAAAAAAACAAAGAACAATATATGGTCCGAAGCAGAATCGAACCCGTACTCCATGGCACTGCGCCTTGCCACGAGAAGCCGAACGCTTGGTACACAGCCACTCAGCTAATTAAAAAAAATTAGCTATTGTGAGCAGTGTCTCACACGAAAGCGTTCCCATGACTATAGCATAGGGTTACGATCACAGATCGGAAATGAATTGAATTTCTGTACTTTCCTATTAAGGCAAGTATCTCCCAGTAGGGCTGGAATACTTGTGTTGTAGACAAACATTTATTGAACGAAACTGCACGAATAGTAGCTTCCAGTGGTTATATACTTGAGACAAATAATAATATTGCCTCGGAAGTTTCCCTATTTAAAAATATTTATTTATTATTATTTGTCTACGTTTACTGAAGGCTCGTTGTGTTGTGTTTAATTTGTCTGCCTCGTCACGTGACCAAACCATTTGATATGTTGCTTCTTTATATATTCTATGGCAGAGGTTATTTCTAGTTGTTTTTTTTTCTCACTTATTCTGTGTATGATTGCTTTACATAATTAATATTTATCGTTATCTTTGTTCTAATGTTTTGTCCAATTAACAGTTATTATCTTTATATAATCAACATATGTCATTATCTTTATGTTAATTTCTATAATTAACAAATGCTTTTTTCTTGTGGCGATTTCTTTCTTTGTTTTTTAATGTATAAGTATGGCACTGAGAGCCAAGTTTTGGGGTGAGTCTTTTGTTGTGCTGTACTTTCAGCTACTAAACCAGCTCACATACAGCGGTACCTACACAAACATACACACTTCATACAATCATTTATTTAAATAAAAATGTATGTACAAAAATGGGACCACTCATTTATGCTGCCCATAAAGAACAAAATGGTGGTTGACTTGACCTGTCCGAGATAATGTTAACAAATCTTTACAATCAATAGTTACTTACACAATTGTTCACAACTCCCTAATTCCCACGAGTGTGACGGAGTTCGTGCACACAACTTGCCGTGTTCTACAAAGAATCCGAGCAAGAAAGGTAGCATATTTATATATTTCGTGAAGGGAAATGCATCATTATGATGTGCCTTAGCGAAATAAGGCATGTCACGTGACGAAACAAGATCAGCAACTAAGCTGTTTTCTGAGGAGCAGGTGTGCCAACAACTTGAAAGAACAACTCTCAATGGTTGCCACATATTCAGTTTCACAATTTCTTTCTGCATGTCTCTCTCTCTCTCTCTCTCTCTCTTTCTCTCGCTCAATCCAGTTATGTCTTTCCTACTTAAGCATTTTTCTATATGCATATTCAATTCCTACACTTTATTTGAACATTTCCCTCTCTTTGTGCTCGATGTTTATCTTTTTTTCTCAAACTGAATGCCCTGTTTCTCTCACTGGGCCTCTCATCTTTGGAATGACCACTTCTCTTCTTTTTTCTCTATGTTCTTATTCTTCCTCTTCTCTCTCTCTTTCTATCTGTATTCCCTTATTCATTTCTTTACTGACTCTCTCACACTGAAGTTACACCCTATGTACTCTCCGTCCCTTCTGCAGTATCCCCCACCTCTCCCTGATACACGTACATGCCCCACCCTCCCCACATAATCAAGAAAATGTGTTACATTCTCCTTGGCGTCTCAGGGTGTCAAGTGGATGATGAATGGCAAACCCATCTTTGTGCTCACCGACCAGTGTCTCTCAAAGAAAAGCGCCGTCAAGTATTACATGTAACTCTACCACTCCCCTGGCTTGTTATCACCTTCAAATTGTGCAGTTTGGATTGATAATCTGGAACAGGGCAAAGTGGCAACAGTTACAAGCAAACACAAGGCACTCTCATCTTTCTCTATTTTCACGTTTCAAATTACTTGCCAGGCTTTTATCAATTTGCCGGGAATAGACCCTCACTCTAGGCCAAAGGTCGAACCCTTGTCCCAGGATTCAGGAATAGAAAATGCGAGGAAATCTTAGAGTAACATCAACAAAAGTAGGCTGGTGACACCCTGAGGCCACTTCGCCTAGATAAACGACTTTGCCAAGTCCCGACTTCATTCTTGTCACTACAAGCAGCCACGCTGTAGCTTTATTCTTTCAAGAAAAAAAAAAAAAAACCAAACGCCATCGTCATCAGATAAATGTTTCTTAGGTCGGCGAAATGTGTCGCGGGATCATGACAATAAGGTATTTAAGCAGCACGCATAACTGATCAAATTGAAATCTACTTCCAGAGATAGCCCATCCGTGGTAACATCACAAAAAGACGTGAATATGAAAAACGTACACGATTTGCATAGGAAACATTTATCAATGAATCAGTTGTGAGCTTTTTTTAAGTGCAGATTCGGCATTTCCTATTCTGTGCAGTGGGCGGATATTTGGAAGTAATAGATGACTATCTCAAATTTCAATAAACATGAATTATGAGGCTTTGATAACATGAGTAATTTCTGAGATATCCTGCCTGTTTTGTTATTATTCAAATACAATAACATTACAGAGAACCATGTTCAAGAGAGGAGCAATGAAATGATTTAGCGATTCTCACTTCGCTTGAGTTATAACAAGAATGATGGGACAACAGCAGAAGCCACAGAGAGAGAATGTGAAGTTTATGAGAAAACATTTGTCTTGTTATATAACATGAGTGGAGAAAAGGAGGAATGTAAAGCAAGGGAACAAAGAAGAAGAGATAGAATAAGAAAAGGGCGCGAAGAAAAGGATTGAAATGTAAGTGTAGAAAAGAAATATAAAGATTAGAATGAAAGGGTAAGAGGAGAAAAACATCAATTAGGAAGAGAAATAAAGTCAGAAGGCAAATTGGATGTGAAATGTATCATTGATGTGTGTACACGTGGTGAAACTTGATGTGTGTACTCGTGGTGAAACTTGATGTGTGTACACGTGGTGAGACTTGATGTGTGTACACGTGGTGAGACTTGATATGTGTACACGTGGTGAGACTTGATGTGTGTACACGTGGTGAGACTTGATGTGTGTACACGTGGTGAGACTTGATGTGTGTACACGTGGTGAGACAGTTCATGAAATAAACAAGGATGAAAGAAGAAACGCTACCCTGGTCAGAAACCATGACAGCGAATTCCGAAAAGTCGAGTCTAAGCAGCTTAATATCGTTTTGTTTTCTGTTAGTTGCGATCAGACCTAAACAGGACAAGCAAGGAAGGAAAGACAAAAATAAGAAGAAGAAAAGAAGAAGAGGAAATATGAAGACGAAAAAGAGGAGAAGGACAAAAAAAGCATAAGAAGAAGAAACAGAAGGAGACAAGCAAGAGGCATGAGAATAAGAAAAGGTTTAAGATGAAGCAGAAAAATGAAGGAGAAAAAGAAGAATTAGAGGAATATGAAGATGAGGATGAAGCAAAGAATATAGAAAAGAAGAAGAAAATAAGAAGATGAAAATGTGAAAGGAGCAGAAGATTACAAGTTGTTTGTTGATGTGTAGAAGAAGTAGGGATGAGAGGTGAAGGAGAAGAAAGTGGACGGGAAGAAGAAGGAAGGGGGGAAAAGAAGAAGATTAACCATCGAAAGAAAGTGACGGTTAAGTATAAAGCGGCTGTGCAGTAATTAAAGATAAATGGAAATAAAGAACATGGTCAAAAAAAAATAAATAAAAATAAACGATTAAGAATTTGTCAGAAATGTTGCCGTTAACTAGTGTCAGCTCAAAGTGAGCACGCACCACAACGAGCTCATAACTTGTGAGTTTAAACTTTGAAATATGGGGGGACTTATAATTGCAATTGTTCCTTTCTTTGTAAAGCTGTAACCACACCTTATAGGAGTGCAAGTCATGCCCCTGCTACCAGCTTTACCACAGCACTGCAGTTATTTGTCTGCTATGCTGTGCTATACTATACTGCACCGTACCGTACTGTACTGTACTATACTATATTATACAGTACTGTACTGTACTACACTATACTGTACTGTACTGTACTGTACTGTACTGTACTATACTATACTATACTAAACTACACTATACTACGCTACATTAAACTATACTATACTATACTATACTAAACTATACTATACTATACTATACTATACTATACTATACTATACTATACTATACTATACTATACTTTACTGTACTGTACTATACTAGACTAGACTAGACTAGACTAGACATGTTCTGATTGATGAAAGCCCTAAACTGTATAACTAGTTCTCGACAGTCTCCACATGAAGGCACGTGACAACTCGATTGCTGGGTGGACCTGACACGTGGAGACATACCAGCCAAGCGCAGCACACTTTCACAGAAGCAAACAACTTCAAGTCTTGCACACAAACGACATCTCAAGAGCAAGCAACTCACAAGAGATTGTTATTTAAAGTTGTGTCTTTATTTTTGTCGCTAAATCAATGTAAGTAGGAGGGGCACATAATCCTGCACTTAGCGCGACAGCCCTTGTACCCATCCAAACATGACTAGCCAGAAATCTCCCATGAGCTAGCCTGCACAATGATCTATTCTCTGTCAATCACTCAAATTATTATTGCCGTTTCCGCGTTTTTCTCTTTCTTCATAAAAAGACCGATGTCGCCAAGGAAAACGACAATGACTGATTTCACAAATCATAATCTCGTCACAACTAAGTGTTCTCGTTTCAACCACTTCACCAGTGGCGGATCGACAAATTTAATGGCCTGGGCCGTTCCAGAAAAAAGCACCCTGTGTGTCAGCAAAATTATGCGGGAATCACCGCTAGATCAAAGACATGCAATTTGTGTACATAATCAAATGAGACTCCACTTAAATTTCTTGTCCTTGTTCGTGACGTAGGCAGTCTGCTTTTCCTTCGTTGATGTATCCAGGAGAATAGCGTGTTGGAGGATGTATTCCAGGAGAATAGCGTTGTTGAGGATGTGTTAAGGAGAATAGCGTGTTGAGGATGTATTCCAGGAGAATAGCGTGTTGAGGATGTGTTCCAGGAGAATAGCGTTTTGAGGATGTTTCCAGGAGAATAGCGTGTTGAGGATGTGTTCCCATTTGTAGTCGTCCGACCATATTTACGGCTACCCGTTGACATTTAAAAATGCAT